>MU386654.1:0-287605 GCA_022496965.1 Annulohypoxylon nitens | reverse complement strand
ATAATTATAAATGTTATAATATTTTTTTATTAATTTTTTATATATAAAAACTTTTAAAATTAATTTATTATAATTAATTATAAAAACTTAAAATAGTTAATAATAACATTAATAAATTTTTAAAATTCTTTTATTTATATATAAAAATATATAAATAAATTATTATAAAAATATATAATATATATTAAAATTTTCATTAATAATATAATTATTTATTTAAATATAAAAAAAGATTATTTAAAATATTTAAATATTATTTTTAAATTCTTTAATAAAAAAAACATTTTAATATCATTTAAAAAAAAATTTTTAAATTATCCTTTTATAAAACTTTTAAATTTTTAAATAAACACTTTTAATATATTTATAATAAAAAAACAACTTTTAACAATTTAAGATTTAATTTTTTTATGTTAATTTAAAGTTTTTAAATAATATTTAAAAACGATTAATTTTCTTTAAACATTTATTTTATATTATGTTTAATTAACGGAATTATTATAAAAGTGTAAAATAATATTTTTTATAAAAAAAAAAAGTTAAAATAAATTTAAAATAAAAACCTTAAAAAATAATAAATTTATTATCGTTTTATATATTATAAACTTATAAAAATTAAAATAACATTATTTAATGTGTTATAAAATATATTATATTAAAGATAAACTTTTTATCATTATAATTTAAATAAGATTTTATTTTTATAAATGGATGGATTTTTAAAACAAAGATTTAAAATAATAGTTTTTTATATAAAAAATAATTAAATTTAAATACTTAAAAAAACTATTTTTTTATATAAATTTAATTGGTAATATTTTTTAATAAATGTTTATTTAAAGTAAAAATATATTATAACTTTTTAAAACTTAAAATAATATGTTTAATATAAATAATTAAAAAGTTTAAAATAATAATTTAATTATTTATTAAAATAATAATTATGTTAATAAATCATTTAATAATAAAAAGTATTATAAAATAAATTATATTAAATATATTATTTATAAATTAAATTAATAAATAATTAATAAATTTTTTAATTTATTTATTTTAATATTAATTTTAAATTTATTATTTATTTAAATGTTTAAATTTTATATTTAACATTTTAAGTTAATTGAAAATATTTTAAAATATTAATAATATATAATATTTAAATAAACTTATTATTTTTAATTATGTTTAAATAATTTTAAAAGCGGTAATAAAAGATTTTTTTAAAAAATAATTTTAAAAAATATATAAAAAAAATATAAAATATATATTAATTATAATGGATATAAAAGGTTTAATAAAAAAAATAATAAACATTTTCTCTTAATAAAAATATCTTTTTAAAATGGTTTATAATTTATTTTATAATATAATATATAATAATATTTATAAATTTTATATATTATATATAATAATATAAAAAATTTTAAAAAATATATATAATAATAAATATTATTTTAATAAAATTTATATGATAAAAAATTTTAAAAAATACACATTTTAATAAAAGTTATATTTAATAAATAAATATTTATAACATTATATAAATTATTAATTAAATTAAATTTTATACATTAAATTATTTAAAAAATATTAATTAATTTAATTTTAAAATTCCTTACTTATATAAATAATTAATATGGATTTTATGTTAAAATTTCTTAAAATTTCAAATATTAATATATTACAATAATTAAAAAGTAATAAAAAATATTATATATTTTATAATATATTATTAATAATATTATATTTAATATTAAAAAAAATAATATTATTATTAAAAAATAAAAAATATATTATTAAAAATTAAATTATTATATTAATAATATAATTAATGTTTATAAATTAAAAACTATTAAAAAATATTATATTAAATTATAAAAAAAATTTATATTTAATTTTTTAAAAAAATCATAAAAAATATTGAAAATATATTTATTAATAATAATAATATATTATATATAAATAAATGGTTTATTTAAATAAAAAAATTAAATAATTAAAATAATTATATAATATTATTATTTTATTAATTTTAAATTAAAGTCGTACTATTCGCGTAATGTATTACTCGATAACTTTACCGCGTAATACGCGTTAATCCGAAAAAAATGTAAAACGGGTATAATTAATTTTATATAACGTGTTATATAAATTAATGTATTTTTATATTAACGTTTACATTAAATTTTTTTTAAATATACTTACGTTTTTAATTAATGAAAACACGTTTAAAATAATTAAAAAAAATTTAATTAAAAAAATTTAATTAAAGTTTTTAATTAAAGTTTTTTATTAAATAATTTATTTAAATTTAATTATATTAAATTAAAAAATATTTTATAAAAAATATTTTAAATTAAAAATATATAAATATTTAAACTTATATAAAATATATATTTATTTATATTATAATTTTTTTATTAATATAAATATAATTTTAATTTTTTAAAATTTTAATCCGTTTTTAAAATTTATATAATACGATATAAAATTTAAAAATTAAAATATAAATCTTTTTAATAAAAAAATTTAATTAAAATTTAACGGTGTTTTAAATATATAATAATTAATTAAAAAATAATGTGTTTATAAAATAATTTTATATATAAAAATACATTAATTTATATAATAATTTATATACGAGTAATTATACCCGTTTTACATTTTTTTCGGGTTAACGCGGGATAACGTTTATATTACGTAATGATTTTATTACATATTATATTACGCGAATAATACGGTTTAAATTAAATTAAATAAATATATTATTATTATTATAATAAAATTTAAATAATATATATTTTAAATTTATTTAATTAATATTATATAAATAATTATTTAAATATAAATTATTTAAATTTTTAAATATTTTAATTAATATTAATAATATAATTTTTAATAATATTTAATTTATATATAAATATTTTTATAAAAATATATAATTAATAATAAATTTTATTATAATAATAATAATTAAATATTATTATAATAATAAATATATATTATAAAAATTTAAAATAAAAAATAAAAAATTTATTTATAATTATATAAAAAATATTATTTTTTTAATTAATTATTAAAAAAAAATTTAATGAAAAATAAAATTATAAAAAATCATTAAATATATTAAATAATTAATATATAAATTAAATTTATTTTTTAACTTTTAAATTTATTTTATTATTTTTATAATATATTTATTATTAATGTTAAAAAATGATAATTTATTTTATTAAATATAATTCTTTTAAAATTAATTAAAATAAAATAAAAAAATAATAAAAATATTATTTATAAAATTAATATTATATTAAAATATAAATTAAATTAAATAAAAATATTATTTAAATATTTTATTAAATAAAAAAAAATTTAAAAATAAAAAAAATTTATAATAAAAAAAAATAAATTAATAAATTTATAAAAATTAATAAATTAATATTAAAATTATAAAAATAATAAAAAATTAATAAAAAAAATTAAAAAATCAATAATTAATATAAAATATAAAAATAAACTTTAAAAGTTTTAATAATATTTTTAAAATAAATATTTATTAAAAATAATAAATTTTTTTTATTTTTAATATTTTAATATAAATTATATAAAAAATTTATAATAAAATTAATTAAATTAAATAAACCATTAAAAATAAAAAAATAAAAAAAATAAAAAATTTTATTTTCGATTTATATTTTTTTTAAAATATAAATTAATTATTAATTTATTATATATTAAAATTATTTTTATATATTATTATTAATGATTAATAAAAATATATATAATAATATATATTATTTTATATATAAAAAATTTAATTTAAATTTTTTTAAATGAAAATAATAAAAATAATAAATTATTTTTAATAAAATAATTTATACGAATATTAATCGGTTTTAATTAATTAAAAATTTTATCGTTTTTTATTTTAAATATTTAATTAATGATTAAATATATTAAATTTTTTATTTATTATATTTATATATTATATAATTAATTATAATAAAATAATAAAATATTATATAATTATATAATTAATTTTAAATAATTATTTAAAATTTAATTTATTAAATATTAAAATATTATATTAATTTTAAAATATTTTTTTTTATATTTTTATATTATTTAAAAAATAAATTAATTTCAATTTTTATTTAATTATATATTTATATTTATATTTTTATTATAATGTTATAATTTATTTTTTTTAATAATTTTTAACTTTTTAAAACGGTAACATTTTAATATTTATTCTTAAAAAAAATGCGATATAATATCCGTAAATAAACTTACGGCATAAGTAAACTTACGGCACTTTAAATACGTCAGTTTTTTTCCCACCAGAATCGCGCGACATAATAACCCTTAAAGTTCGGGCATTTCTCTTTATTAAATAATTAACTGTTGAATATAACCCTCGAAACTTTAAAAAATGAAATCATTAAACTAAATCCACGTTTCGCTTTTTAAACGACGGATCATCAAGTAAGCCTGCGTCGATGCATTGTCGTTGTTGCCCAAATGATAGGTTGTTGGACGCGCAATCCGCAGCGTTGGGCTCATTGGGGAACGTTTTTGTCAATTCTGCGATAGTATTGGCGTCGAGCCCGAAGCTCCCAGCAGGAGCTTCCTTTGCGGCGTTTTCGGTTGAATCGTTCCCTCCGGCGTTGTTCTGAGCTATCTTCTTCCTAAATATTAGAATCGCAGTCCAAATCTGCACCTTGCTATGGAGTCATCGTATGACTTACGACAGGAGCAGCTAGCGCAGCTGCGCTTAAGAGGACAGAAACGAGGACAGTAATCTGCATATTGGGCAAAGGAATGATGTTGACCAGCAACGTAATTGAAGTGAATTTTTATGAAAGAACAAAGTCGGAAATGGTTGATGTGAGAGAAAGGGATGGTGAATATTAAAACGAACTGAGAACATAGTGACGGAGATCAGTAGGTATTTATCTTTCATAACTACGGTTTTTCTGGCTGTGATCACCAGAGCAGACTTGAGCAGGCCTTTTTTTTTTGCCTTCCGAAAATGGCATTCGTTTCGTCGTTGCCCTGGTATTGGACTCTTACTCCTCGATCGCGTAGAACATTTGAAAATTCGAAAAGTTCCTTCGGTAAGCAAGCTCGGTTTCACCTTGCTTTTGAGTCTGTTACTATTGGTTCGTCTTGATATACCATCATCAGTCTGCGGTATCACTTTGGTAAAAAGGGGCTTGGCGACGACGTCAAGTCACTTGCCAAGACAATTGACAGTTCTCAGAACCTCGTAGGGGAGGGCGGTTTTACATCTCCTAGGTCCCGAAACACTAGACTCGTTTCTCCTTCTAGAACATTAGAACATGAACAAAGGGAAATAATTATTCTCCGACCCAAGGCTGAAGCCGTCGAGCATAGTGATCTATTGACATCCTCTTAAATAGAGCATCGCGAGGGCATAGGCCTCGACGACCTGTTGGAGCAAGGGATGGACGATACCGCTTATGACTCGCGACTATCTACGCAGTGGTCAAAGACCCTCTCGGGTATACTTGCTGTGCCCTAATATCTACAGCGTAATAGGCTCATACGGTTTCTAATACTCGTATGATGTTAGGTGGGGGGTAATATATACTCGAAAGGAATTTCGATATATTGATAGATGTTGGTAACATTGCCCCTTTTCCCGTCATACTGATTTCTGTGCAGTACTTAAGATATTATATTTTATTTTACCATCACAAGGAGCAGCTCCGAGCTGTAGCTTCGTTATACATCTACTCCTATCCTAGCCTAGCAAGAACATGATGGTGATAACAAATGCGTTCATCTTCGCAAGTGCGTTATTACCCGTAGAGTTAGTTCTATAATGTAACACCCAAGACGTATTTATGTGGTATCGCATAGTTCGGCATTCTCATGTTATATCAACGCCCTTTTGCCTCGTGTCCACAAATTGGGGAGTTGACCTTAGTAATTCCCTTAGGGTACCTTCTGCGTAGGAGGAGTAGCCCTTGGCCCCCTCAGAGCTTAACAAACCTATATCGGGTGGGGCTCCTTTCCAGGAAATCCAAGCAGTAAATCCGGCTAGTAGGCTTGAAGACATCCTTGGCTCCTCGGGCGTCGAAATTGCCGCCGCAGCAACTGAATTTGACGCAACCGCCTTAGACGGTTGTGGCGGAGAGTCCCGAGTAAAGTATTTCACTGTAGAACCTTCAGGTGATGTTTTGGTCTGGAGATGATTTCGTGATGTCCGTGGCTCGGCAGGGCCACTTAATAAGACCGCTCCGGGAGCCTTTAGTGAAGCATCTGTCCCTTGGATGTGGCTCCTAGAAGTGTCTATTATGGCAGCTGCGAATAGAGCTGACCTTGGTGGAAGACATGCCCGTTGATCGTCGTGTTGCTCACTGCTAGCCTGAGCTTCCGTACTGTTCGCACTTGCGCTTTCATCCTTGGCGCTATTATCTATGGTCGCCCTCCCACGTACCTCCTCCACGATCTCGGCAGCCGGCTTTTTGCTGCTCTTATCCTCGTCGGAAGACCGACTCGAGCTCATGATCGTCTCTAAAGTGCCGTAAGCTACGCTCCTACGGCGGACTGCGTTTCTTCGCTTCTTCGGGTGGATGGGACCCAGATGCTCATCATCACTTGTCACCGCTTGTAACGTGGGTCCAACGGGATGTCTAAACGATGGGGCTGGTGGTCCCAGGAAACCAACCCCTGAGCCCTGAGGGGCTATGTGGACTTCATACTGATTGCTGAGAGAATACCTTGTACGCGCACAAATCTCTGCTATGCGGTCTAGGTCTGCGCTAACATCCTGTTGTATATCTGCTATAATGCTCTTGAAGGTAAATGATTCAAGAGGAGGCAGCTTGGCACCGGCCGCGGTGCGGGTCTTCTCGTTTCGTTTGTGCCGCACCATATCTCTCACTGGTCCATCTCGGCTAGGACGCCGAGGAAGGGGATTCGGTGAAGGTGAAGTGGTGGAAACGGACACCGGACCCCTGGCAGACAATGAAGATGGCGTGCCTGAGTATGTACGCACTACAACTGGCTGGGAATAGGTCTCGGTGGTTGTGCTTCGAATACTCGGTGGGCTACTTGTTCGGGTATAACGGTGCCGCGATGACGGCTGAGATCGGCTCAGCTGACGCAGGGCAGTTGTGCGATGGGCAGCGGTCGAATCGTCGAGAGGAATTGGCCTCCCTTCGGCAGTGCTTGGTATCAGGAAAGTTGAAGAAGTATTCTTCGGGAACAGAGGAGGGAAGACGAATGGTAGTGAGCGCCGGCGGGCATGTGTATCATGTATATCAGGCAGGGTATCGTGAAGGGTATCGCGATGGTCACCGGGGAGAATCTCACTGCACGGAACAGGCGAGAGGGGGGATAGAGGAGGGGAAGGACTACGAAGCCGAGAAGACGAGAGATGTGGATGGTATGGGGTGTCTGCCATGTCCTTCCGAGGGGGGCATTCGAAGTATATAGGGGAATTTGTTCTCTGGGGGCGCAGGACGCAGGACGCAGTAGGCAGGATAACAGGACGCAGGGCGAAGGGTAAAGGCAACTTAGCTCGACTTGAGACTAGGCAGTATTATCGGATATGCTGTATATGCTGTAGTAGCCAACGAGATGGCCAAGAGGATAGGGAGGATAACCAACAGGAGGAGGTCGATATTGGTAGAGACGGTGGATGGTGGATGCGGTTTGCTGGGTCGGACGTATGCGGTGCGTGCAAGTAGGATGATTCGTCGATACGTAGGTAGGAGGACATGTGGTTCGAACCGGAGTAGAGCTTTGTTTGATGTTATTGTTCTATCCTTTCCCCTACGATTGAGTATGGCTGAGTATGATTGAGTGGATTGAGTGTGATTGAGTGTGAAGAGAAGGTGGAAAAAGACGGACCAGGGATTAAGAGCTGCATATAGTCGTGGTGCTGTTTTAGTGGATAATTACATTTATTGAAGAGGGGTTCTCAAGCAGTGACGACCGACGCTTACACGCTTACACGCCTACCTGGTCAAGGTATAGCTGTACCTACATATCGACCATACCCTTAAAGGTAAGGCTGCTTCAGGCGTTACCATATCTATCCTGTATCTGAATAAGTCTGTTTACATGCACTCTCATCAGATACCATATATATCGTATACTGTGTAATTTGTAGATAAGTACGCGATAGGTACGTATATGCATACCTATATGATATAGGGTTAATACTACATGTGTAATTGAACAAACAGCTTTGGAGGGTCAGAAGCAGGATTACACCGGGAAGTCAGGAGACCGGAAAGAAGCATATTTCCATACGTTGTACACTACCTAATCATAGGAAAAAGTTCCGATTCTTTTACCTCAGGTACATACACCTAAGCTAGGCTGCCTAGCAGGTTAGGTACGCCTCGGCTAGTAAGCAGCCCTGGAGGTTCCAAGGTTGGCTCTGAAGAACATTGAATCCACTAAAGAAGGTCTCCCAAGGCCATCCTCCACCAGCGCACACCGCACACACCGCGCACACCTCCAGTACCTCTCCACCATACCTACTAATACATAATAGTACTAATAGTCCCTATCCTGATCAGGGCCACATTGCACCGACCATCGCTCGCTTAGTAAGCGGGTGGAGGCGGTTGAACTGGCTGCGCTATCGTACCATATCCGCGGCCACCAGTTTGAACGCGGTCACTATAGACACCGGGTGCTCGGCGGGCGGCAAACCGGCCTTCTCTAGCCTGTTCTCGGCGGTCATAGTAGACGTATTCGATGTAGAAGGCATGTATATGACCCGGTATGTATCTGATCTGACGTTTTAGTCGGTGTAATGATATATCTAAGATGCTTGTAGCGCATGCGCTTATCGCTTCGTCACTTACCCGAGGATGGTGAGGCAGATGTTGATGAAAAGATCAGCGCCACACCCGGCAACGGCCCATACACCGATCGGTGGGACTGATGATGTCTGAGTTAGCAGCGCAGCACAAATAATATACGAATCCTATCCACAGTAGCATAGTAGCATAGTGGCATAGTGGCGTATATTAATCGGAGTTGACCTACAAAGGAGAGTTATGAGGATAATAAGTATAGCCGAGGCGGCACCCATTTTGTACGAATCGAAGGTTAAGCTGGTTTGATTGGTTTAATTGGTTTAGGCTCGGGCAGCAAGTAGGAGAGGTTGGAAGAAGATGCTTAGGTGATGTTTTGGTGCTTGATGCTATTCAATCTTCTTACTTTTTATCGTTTCGACCTTTTGGCATTGAATCGTTTAAGTAATTGCGGAAATCGGCACTCGACGTTCTAATGTCTCCTAGGTAGGTACCTCAGTAGGTACTAGGTAGGTAGGTAGGTATTTATACTGATACAAAGGTAAACTTTGATGTATCGATACAGGTTTATGTTATGCGTTGATGATGGAATTACTACCGCATTCTACCCTATGTATGTATACATACATATATGTAGTACTCACATGTGTACTCAAACTTGAACTCGTCGTTTTCTTGGTTTCCTTTGATGCGGGACTGTCCAATGAACGATGACGCGTGGGATGAGGATAATTACTGATGACGTAGTTATAGAAACCTTACGTAAGGGGCGCTAAAGGGGGCCTAGGACCCTTTTATTTGGGACCTTTGCCGGAACATTTAAACCAGGTACAGCTGTTAGTAGTATGGATGTAATGCTGGCAATCGCTAACCCGTATTTATATATATTAAAAGAAGACTAGAATAAAAATGAAAATAAGATCAAGCTACGGGTCGACTTATGACATAAGTTACTAAGTACCTTTTTAGCTACTTACTTAAAGTTTAACGGAAGCTGGTAATTGGAACTCCACACTTCTAACGACCCAGTAAATTTTTGAAAGGTCTTTTTTTTTTTTTTTTCGGGGTCCGGGCTAAAATAATAGTTGGAAGGAAAGAGGTTGAGGTTTAGCTGGTTAGGTAAGTTTTAAGGGGAAGAGGGGGTCAACTAAATAGAAAAAATAAGGGAAAAAAGGTAAAAATAATAATCATAATCATAAAAACATAAAAATCGTCAATGGTAACGAGATTGATCAGCCATGCACACTGCCCGAACCAACGGCTTTTACTACAACGGAACCCACCACGCAACTGTGCACATCTGTAGCTTCCGGGGGTAATTCGTCCATCGACGTGACTCGTTTAATTCTCTCGACTCTCGTTTTTTTATTTTTTTATCTACTCTTTACCTTCTTCTGCGCACACAGACTTCAACCTCCCTACTCTCTCTTATCCCTCTTATCCTCATATCCTCTCCACCAATATCGTCTTTTCCCATTATCGTCCCCCCCTTTTTTTTCTCCTTCTCTTCTGATTTATGTTGTTTTCTGTACACGCCGCCTCTCCTCCATTTTCCCGGCATTTTGCGGTATTGGCATTGTGACGTCCTGCTTTCTGTAGCAGATACATCCATCCAACCTGCAGTCCCGTTCGAGGTAGTGTGCCGGTGTGCCAGTGCCAGTGCCAGTGTGTGTGCGTGAGAGATAGCGAAGGGAAACGGGAAAAGTGGACAACTTGGGTTATTATTAACTTGTCGATCGACCCAAAAACACCCATCGTCCGCGTCTCACCATTCTCGTCTCTCAATTATTATTTATTTAGTTTTCTTCTTCTTCTTTTCTTTCTCTACCTTCATCTATTAATCCAAACAACATTGGACCGTACCCGGATCTCTAGTCGCTCGTTGCAGCATCAGTCCGACCCGGTGACCGCCCTTGATTAACATACCTCGATCTTCCCGATCTTTTCGACCTTCTCGAATATCGCACGAGTTGTCAAACAAGCAAACCAATCCAAACAAAAAAAAAACTTGAACTCAACTCGGAACTCCTATCAAGCGGTCGAATACAAACTTGACGGACGCAGACGCAGACACAGACACAGAGATTTGACATTTGACACTTGACATTTGTCTTAATATCTAACCGAACCCGATCCTTGCCGAGTCTAACGATAGTACTTGTACCATACAACCGCCACAAACTCGACATACCGACATATCAACATATTACCCCGTCTCCATAGTTCCAGTATCCAGCATACCAATATCCAATACCCAATACCCAATATCCAACATCCGACATCCAACAGCGAAACAGTCAAACACCATACTCCCCAGACATATCAATTTCAAAAACTCGCGACACCACCACCTGTGGCTTCACTCATCATGGCGAGCCAACAAAGTCCTCCTCCTCATATCGACCGATACGTGGTCATCCATGTCGCGACGACCTGCGATGAGCACGGAGTCTATGTGACTAAGGATTCTGCCGAGGTCATTGAACTAGGTTGGATTCTTCTTGATGCTAAGTCCCTTGATGAGGTATGGATATACATCTACTCGGATCAACATTTTTATTTCTAGCGGAGACATCTCTTACTAACAACTTTTCCCTTCCCCTTTTAGATCCACCGAGAGAGCGTGCTAGTCAAGCCTATCAACACGCCAATTACCCCTTTGTGCAGTAAGTAGTGGCAGTCGTGGTGGTAGAGTAGCAATGCTATTAGGAGCTACATCTCTTCCATTTTCCCCTCCCTCCCCTTTTCCCACTTTTCCCCTTACTCTCCCAACCTGCCCACCCCCTTAAATTGCATGTCACAGTCATAGAACTGTACTCGATGAGCACTGTGGAGCTAATGCGTATATGCTTGCAGCGAGTCTGACAACCCTGACTTGGGAGCATGTTCGAAATGCTGGAACTTTCCGAGATGCGGTTAACCGGTTTGATGCGTTCGCCTCCGAACATTTGACGTCTCAGAATCTCGACTTCGTTTTTGTCACTCTGGATGCTTGGGACCTTCGAGTACAACTTCCCCGAGAAGCTCGTGATAAGGCGGTCGTGTTGCCTCCGTACCTTCAGCATTCAAGGACTTTCGATCTGCGTACGGAATATCAACGATGGCAGCAGCACCACCCAGAGTCTCTTCCTTTTGGCCCCTCGATGCTATCTAACATATGCGCCGCCCTTGAGGTAGAGCCTGTCCAGTCCAGTGCTCCTATTAAGCACAACCTCCCCTTTCACCTACAGGCACTTGCCCCCGCCTCGCCTCGACGTGCCATGGAAGAAGCTGTCACGCTTGCTAGGGTCCTTCGTGGTTTAATTCGAAAGTCTCAACCTCCTCAAGAACATCCTGACGTCCTAACCCGCCCTATGGATGCGCGCGCCGATGTTCGCGCTTTCTTGTCGGAACGAAGCAAGGTCTTGCATATGTCTGGACTTCCTCATGACACGACCCAGTCGGAGCTCGAGAGCTGGTTTACCCAGTTTGGTGGTCGCCCCATTGCTTTCTGGACCCTACGTACTCCAGAGCAGCACAAACCGACAGGTACCGGCTTTGCCGTCTTTTCGTCTCATGAAGAGGTATGGTACCACCCATGTACATTCTGTTTTATTATGCTTACAATGTTTTGCGTCTAGGCTGCCGAAAGTCTTTGTATGAATGGTCGTGCTCTGAACGAGAAGGCCATAGAAGTATCACCATCTTCTAGCCGCGTACTCGACCGTGCCGCAGAAATTCTCACTCCTTTCCCCCCTAGCAAGAATCGCCCCCGTCCCGGTGACTGGACCTGCCCTTCGTGCGGCTTTTCCAACTTTCAAAGACGGACAGCATGCTTCCGCTGCTCTTTCCCGGCGGTTAGTGCTGGTCCGCAAGGCGACATGGGCTACGGCTACGGCTATGGTCCCCCGGCGATGATGGGACCCCCGCCTCACCACGGAGGTCATCATGGTAACATGGGTCACGGAGGAGGAAGAATGGGTGGTAGTGGTGTTGTTCCGTTCCGAGCCGGAGACTGGAAATGCGGCAATGAAGTTTGTGGATATCACAACTTTGCCAAGAATGTGTGCTGTCTTCGATGTGGTGCTAGCCGTGCTGGCGCTGCGGTCGTAGCTGATTCGGGATATCCTTCGCCAATGGACAGCGGATCTAGTTATGGTATGGGCTCTGGTTCTATGGCTGGAACGCCGGGCCCGGGCCCGTTTGCTTCAGCTACAGGTCCCTTCGGCGCGTCCGGCGGCTATGGCCACCACTTTGGAGGGCCACCTAGCACCTACGCACTACCCTCGGGGATCGGTGGAGGGGCGGCTCCGTACCCATCTCTAAATACTCATTTTGGCCCCGGACCAGGCTCCCACTCGGCCGGACCGTTCGACAGCCGAGCTGCCGAGGCCGCCTTCCAGTCAGCTAGCAACGGCCCGGCGTCCGCAGGTCCGTCGAATAACTACTTTTCTTCCGCATCGGAAAATGACCCATTCGCATTCCTCTCTTCCGGCATTGGTGGTTTGTCTGTCAGTGGCGACGCTCGCCAAAATGGCGCTGGCGCTCCTTCAAACAAGTCCCCTGCTTAGTTACGAATCGACTCTGAACAATCCGTATGAAAAAAAAATGAAAAGTGTCTGAAGCTCATCGGTAATATCAATCTTGGGATTACTCTTTTTCTCTGGACATGCGACGACACTTTCGAAGGATGTTTGCTCACTTTGGAAGATCCGGTATAAGGGGGTGGGGACAGGTCGGAGATCACGCAAGATACCTAGGGTTAGCAGGGTGTTTGTAGGGAAACGTTTTGTTTTTGTGAGAAGAAAAGTTTACACCGGTATATCAAGGGGGGTGGGGGCGGAACCAGGAAAGTGATAAAAAAAAGGCCAATTTTTCTAGAACGGACATCTAGGGCCTGGTTGGCTGGTTGCGGTGGGCTTGTTTAACTCTATGAACCTTCTCAACCTTGTCGCCTGATATACATTGAACGTTCTGGCCTTGATGGGCAGACGAACTTGTACAAATGGACGGATACGTGCGGCAGGGCAGGATCTGAACGGTGGTGCATAGCGCAAGGGAGTGTAAATGGTATACCTGGCCTCGTTTGTCAAGCCCGAGACTTATTGTCAGAGTTCATTGTACCTCATTTTGCTCTTGTCAACTCGCTTTTTTTCTTTTCTCCGAATTAATTTTTCTCGCTTTTTCCACAATGATATACTGGCATTCGTTCGTTCGTATTCACTACCTATTGAAATCAATTAAGAGGCAGGAGGACAGTTATATTGTCTTCAAAAGTACCTAGTCGTTTGGTCCACCGGCGGTGCCTCCGGTGTTGGCGAGGAATCTGGTAGTGAAAATTGGATCGGAGGGTTGGCTCTTGGCCAAAGATTGGGATACGGAGAGGAGCGATATCTCCGTGTATCTTAATTCTTTTAGGTAACTATGATCGCTAATCTTTTACATGATGGCACAGTGGCATAATGGCAGGAAAGTTGATCCATGGAGCTGTTGACATCAACTGTTGACGATAAGTGTTTAAGAGGTCAACATCATGCTATGATCCATATGTGGTCCTAGACTTTCAATGTAGACTATGGTGCGGTTAGCTATTTTTCCAGATTCCTGTTAGACATAGAGAGGCATGTCGATTTGTACGCCGTCTCAGCGTGAATACATGTCACTCTAAATCGAAGCAACGGTCGGAATTATTACGGGGTGCGTGTTCAAGTACTAAAACCATGAGGGTTTTACTGCTGCGTCGACGTCTTATTTAGCCGTCCTAGTGATACAAGCTCTATCTACTTGTGTCGCAACACCTCAATCTCTCAGATCCCAGGCTTGTGTGAGGTAGCCGTCAGTAGCTTCCAACGTAGGAAACAGTCGTAAAATCCACGACCCAGGGTATCGGATCATTTAGGACCAATGACTGGCATAACAATATGCTCGCAAAGTGTGAGCATCCTGTAGTACTAGGTTGAGATTGTATTTCTCGACCCCATCGGTTTACTCACGATCTTCTGCATCCCTACAATTGCTCCAGCTACGATATTTCGTTTGTAGATTGGAATGAAGATAGGGTTCTAGCAACCAGAACCTTAAAATCATTGATCTTTACCTGCCACGCCCCGAGTCCCTCTTCCACGCAAGGTCCCACGACCACGTCCACGACCGCGGCTACCTCCACGAACATCCAGCCCGGGTGGGGGCGGTACAGCATTATAGCTTTGGTTCTGAGGCATTCCAGCCGTGCCTGACGCGCTTGGGCTATTGGCAGCGTTGTTTGGGGCCATCGAACCTCCTCTCCCACCTCTATTTCCGCGCCCGCCCCTATTGAAACCTCCGCGACCACGCGTAGGAAAGCTGTCACCATGTTGAGCCACTCCTTGATAATTCGCTGGCGGCTGATGGTTGTTGTTTGCCGGACGGTAAACCATACTGCTATGCTGCAAATGGGGGGCATCGTTAGGCATCAATTGATTCTGAGTGCTTCGTCCCTGCGCGGATTGTCGATGGAAACCGTTCACGGCACCTCTCCAGGACCCTCGCAGGGGGGAT
Source organism: Annulohypoxylon nitens (assembly GCA_022496965.1). NCBI lineage: Eukaryota > Fungi > Ascomycota > Sordariomycetes > Xylariales > Hypoxylaceae > Annulohypoxylon > Annulohypoxylon nitens. Next base: position 272,285 of record MU386654.1, on the reverse strand, counting down.
GGTGCTGGTGCGTCTCGAAGTTGGCCCCTTGAGCTCCCGGGTGTACCGTATCCGCGGGGTTGCAGAGGAAGCGCCGCCTGGACAGGTCGCTTTTCTAGGCTCATCTTGGAACTTGCAATGACTTGCCTGTTGGAGACGTTGAGCACCGAATTGGCCGAGACAGTCTGTCCTCGGAAGGGCTCGCACCGGCCGCCTAAGGTTGTACCATTCATGAATGCGTTGTCGCACAGTATGTCGAGCATGTGATGGTTGCCTACTGTACTAATGCCGACAACCGTCCCCATCGAAGCGATAGGTACCTTTCCGGAGGCCTGCACATAGACTACTCGATCACCTAGATTGAATTTTTGGTTGCCCAGTCGTTGCTCAGCATCCTTAGGGTTGAGCAGCGCGGATCGAGGAACCCCTTTCAGTCTTTTTCTATCATACTTGCCCGTGGATTCTTTCAACTCGTCTATCGCTTTCTGGAGTAGCATGACCACATCAGAGTCTAGCTGCTCGGCATCGAGGGGGACTCGCTCAAATTTGCTTGTTTCCACAGTCTTCAACCAAGCTCCGATTTCTTTGATTTTGGCGCTGGCAACGTCGCCGTCTGGCCAGAGTTGCGTCTCGTGCAATTCATTGCCTGATGGGTTTTTCATGATGGCAGCGAAGAAGTCAGGGAAGCGGGTCATATATTCTACCAGTAGTTGAATTGCGGCAGGGCTAAATTCCCATCCTGAATTAGACTTTCTTGAATATCCGAGGACCTTTTGCTTCCTTGCTTCGAACTTGAGGTTCAGTCCTAGATTGACCTTCATACTGCCACCTATCGTGTGGACATAAAAGGAAGAAGTGATCTTGCTCAATACCAGGGGGTGAAGCGCCAAGTCTTTCGCGACGGCGTAAGACGGTCGATAACCACTGTGTTGCTCAGCACGGCGAATAATCGGATGTGTGAAGTCTGGCTCTTTCACGGACGGTACCGACACTACGATTTCCGCTCGGTTTTCGCTGTGGCCAGATATCTCTAGCGGACGCCCATAGGCGTAGTCGCCTAGGAAGAAGACCCGAGACCCGATAGGGAACTCCTCTTCAAGAGGAAGCGCAGCCCGTTCGATGAATCGTTCGTCCTCGCTGACCACCTCGTCGACGACCACCTGCGCTGCATAATCAGTCTCCATGCCGGGAATATGGCCGTACTCTTTGATAGTGGCGCCCTCGTCGGTCTTGATGAGCCCTCTTAGCATCTCTACATGGATCATCGATTCAACGGTCCCAATGATGATGCCGAGTCGTTTACTGTAGAAATTTTCAATGCGGGACGATTTCTTATTCCACTCTTCAATCTCCCTTCCGGTATGGTGAGTTTGGATCACTTGGCTGGATCCGTCGGTGGCAAGTGTGTAGTCGAATAGCTCGTCAGACACGCATACAATTTTAGCCTCTTGTAAGAAGGGATATCCGACGTGACATTTCTGACCTAGTTTGACCTTTGCTAGCTCGGCTCTGCTCCGAAGTTCTACGTCGGCTAGTGTTACAACCATGCTTTCGTTTCGGCTTTCTTGCTGGAAAACGTTTACCCCATGAAAGCCAAGAGTGGCATTATAGGGCAACGTGGCGAGACTTGGAAATCCCGCGAGAGCATCGACTCCTAGTTTCGTGCCTTGTAGCAAGCCGACATATAGGTCTAGGCCCTCTGTGGTAGGTAGGTCGAATATGTTCTCGACACAGCGGCAGTGGGGTATATCTGGGAAGATTCCAACCATTGATGACGGATAAATAAAATCAACATTGGTATCATAGGTAAACTTCAATGACACGCCAAAATCATTGCGCGCCTTTTCTTCTGGGGTAAGAAGTTGGTTTTTTGGTGCCATGGCAGATAATAATCTCTGCTCATCAATGAAGGGAATTTTAACCACGGCTTCCCATTCCATCTTCTTGCCGTTCATGTCAAGCTCGAAATCTCTCGGGTAGAAATCAATGATTGGCGACTTTGCGTCTGTCATAAGCTCATGGTATACAGATGGAACAATCTTCTTACTTCGGTCCGGGAGGACCCCCATGAGCTGCTCGAAAGGTCGGAAAGGTTGGCCGAGGTTGAAGTTGAGGTCAGCGTTCATTCCTTTGGTAATATCTAGGTTTCAAGGTTAGGGATGCCGTTTATGAGAGCGGAGGATGCTGCAACTTACCCGAAGTCATAGGAGAGTAATGGTATCGGTAGAACCATGGCCAAGAAGCTACTCCTTTGTAATAGTAGTATAATACCCATTGCAGACCTTGCACGTAATTCTCACAAAGTTTCGTAAGTTCCGCCTCCTTGACCTCTGGAGCCCACTCAAATTTGCTCGAATAATACTTTTCTTTCCACTCTCGGAATTTCTCCTCATACATGGCTTGAGCGGCAGCTTGAGCCTCTTGAGCAGAGATATCAACAACTTGAGCATTGTCGTAGCGCTTCATGACGCGAAATAAGGCCATATGCCCTTCCTCCTCCTCCTCTTCATCGTCATCGCCGTCTTCCTTTGGGGGGAATGCTAATAAGAGGTCGCGTTGTCCGTCATCATCCTCAACCGTACGCCATTCGAGATGAAGGCTGTCGGCGGTGTCTTGTACGAATTTTCTATCGGCGGCAGGGAGGCTGTGACCAAGATTGAGTGGAGTAGATGATCGTTGGTTTATGAAATTTCGAATCTTCTTCCAAATTTCTTTTTGCGAGTTTGTCATGACAAGCTTACCTTTGGGTTTGCTATGTTCCTGGCCGTTTGTCTCCGTAAGCTGCTTACTCTTGAGCCACCTTGAGTCGGCGAACTCGTTCTCAAAATATCGATCCTCCTCCTTCGAAAGCTCCTCGAGCAACAATTTCAGGCGGGGCAGGTTGATAACCCCCCCCTCATTAATGTAGCCATCGCACATGGGGAGAACTTGTTTGTAGAGACGAAACATGGTTGCTAAAGCCCCTTCGTTGATGTGAAGGTTAGGTAGGTTTGGAAGAAAGTCATTGCCGACGAAGAAGGCCATTAGAATAAAGTCGTCAATGATTCGCTCCATGTCAAAAGGCACCTTTATTGAACCTTCCTTTTTCATATCCTGAAATTCTAGCTCGAGATATTCTCGAACTATGCAGAGGTGCATTAGGTAAAAGTTCTGGTGCTCTAACTCCTTTGATTTTGTTTTCGAAGCGCGGCCGAAAGTGACTTCTTCTCGAAGAAGGCAGAAATGGGGATCATGACTTAAAAGCCCCAGCATGATAAGATCGGCGTCTAGGCCATATAGACAGTGACGGACGTTGGGATGATAGTCCGGCTGGGCCTTGGCGTTCCTAATGTATTCCATAATCTTATGCTCTCCTTCTCCAGGAACTTCGTGGCCGGATAGAACAATATCGCAGACTTGCCAATCGGAATCCTCTGAGATCTTTTTGTTGATGAAGTACTTGAGCTGCTGGGTAAGCTTGGCCATGAATTCCGTACCCGGCGTGATGCAGTTGCTGTCGAAGGGGTCGTCTTTTGGAAGCTCCTGTCCTTCTCGTACGGCCTTCTCGCGAGCCTGTTCGGCGTCTAACGCTGTGCGGAATCGGCGAGCCCTTTGCTGGTTCATCTTGGCTCTAGGAGCAACTCCGTCTATAGCCATGAAGAAGAGCTTCTTCGGCTTGATTTTACCAAACAAATGTTCAATGTAGTTGAATATGCGTATAAACATCTCATCTTCGCTAAGGCGGAACGATGTATCATGCGAATCCTTATGGGTACAATTGTGAATGATGCCATTCATGTCCAACTGCGCAGGTTAGCGAACACTAGCAAATAACAAGTCTATTCTGTGGGATGTCGCACGTAAAGGTTGTCAAACTCGGGGATTCTGTTCTCTGCGATGAGTTGGGATATCGCAGGATACCGCTCCGAGAGCCATCTGAAGAACTTGGGAACACTGGATAGAAGTTAGCAGGGTGTCACTGGTATCAGGTATTACGAAATTATGAATTGGAAACCGGGAGACTTAGACATACCCCATGATGACTCGATTGGCGGAGGGGAATCGAGATGAGACTGATGAAAAATTCGGATAGCGCACGAGCGCCTTGAGATCGAGAATTGATATGTGATGGTTGGTATGGTAAGCGAACTGGGTGCTGATCACCTATCTACTTTTTCTTTTAAGAAAAGAAGAAAGAAATATATTGAGACCTTGCCTAGGATTCGAAGACCTAGACGTAAGATAATCTTGTGTGGAGATCTTGGAATCAAGATTTAAAAAATAACAATAATAAAAGAACTCTATATGGAATAAATATTATCAGTAGAATAATGCCGAGTCTCTCTAGAGCAAGGCATCTGGGGCAGCGCAATGGCTGACGATGGTGGACGCAATATATGCGGGTGTGTCGTGAAGTGTGAATGCGACGCGGATCTCCGTATATTGATGTTTTGGGTAGCTTTTGATTTTCGGCGAGTGCTATTCTATTCAACCTTGAAGGTTGTGCTATTCGATGTAGGTACCCGGAGTGCCACTTGGAACTTTCCTTTCACTGGGCACATCCATGCATAGGTACATTAGTACTCATGACGGTACTTACGTAGACTGGTAGGTTAGTATTGTTATCGAGTTGATCTGTATACTTGGCGGTACTTAGATAGAGCCTTATGGCCTTATGGCTTCCGCCACATACCTAACCACATGCATACATAAGTACCTAGGTAAATAGGTATTGATGTACTTAAATATCAGCTGAAAAAAAGTCTGGTACTTACCTACCCTACCTAGTACATAGCTGCATACATATCCATTTGTAAATAGGCACCTTAACAAGCCTCCCCCGCATTCATCTATGTAATGATAAAATACGTTTATCTACATATACCCAAATATTTAACAAAGAGCTATAATCTTATCTAGATGGAAAGTGGACCTGACCTTCATATGTGCACCGTTGAAAGCTTTAGAACCTTACCTTCACCTTACCTGATGCAACTTTAACTAAAAGCTATTGTACTTTACGCGCATCGCGTTTCGTCGCGCCAAATTCAAATCTGTTTCTTCAACTTCTATTCTTTCCCCCATCCTTTAACAACGTCCCAATCAACCAAATCACATCAAGCATCTAGCTGACATTACCTCGTGTTCTATTTTGCGCGGAACTTTGATTCGTCATGGCTCCAGGTCCTGTTGTCGAGGACGTCGACAGTAAGTCTTTCGTTACCCTTGGAGACGCATATTGACATGATGCAAGTGGATATGGGCGCGCAGGATTATGACGAGGATGAAGAGCAGAGACTTATCAATGAAGGTAATATTTTCCGTTCACATTCTCGATAGCACAAATACCTCGTCATATCCCCATCTCTCCTAACGCCTGGCAGAATATAAGACGTGGAAAAAGAATTCACCCTTTCTCTATGACATGATCTTGAGGTATGTTACAAGTCATCAATAACGATATACACCAACTCTATGCTAACATATCGCAGCACTGCCCTGACGTGGCCTACTCTGACCGTCCAGTGGTTCCCCGATGTCAAAGAGCCTGAGGGGAAGAATTGTCGCATCCACCGGGTTCTGATTGGAACGCATACCTCTGAAGGTAAACCGAACCACGTCCAAATTGCCGAAGTCGAGATCCCTAACTCAGTCCGCTCTCATTCAAACGATTACGACGATGAGCGAGGCGAGCTTGGTAGTTATGGCAAAGCTCCGGCTGGCGACATCACAGCCATGAAGTGGAACATTGTCCAGAAGATCGACCATCCTGGCGAGGTCAATAAAGCTCGTTATTGCCCCCAGAACCCCGATCTCATCGCCACATTAGCCGTAGATGGCCGAATCCTTATCTTTGATAGAACTAAGCATAGCTTTGAACCTAATGGCAAGGTCAATCCTCAAATTAGTCTTGAGGGTCATAAGCAAGAAGGATTTGGCCTCAACTGGAACCCTCACCTCGAGGGTTCATTAGCTTCTGGAAGTGAAGACGAAACTGTTTGTCTTTGGTATGTCATTTTAACCCCATTCGACACCCTTGTTCGTAATCAAGCTAACACTACGAACCAAAGGAATCTCAAGTCAGTACAGAATGGCGGCAATACCTTGCACCCTGCTCGTCGCTACACCCACCACACTAATATCGTCAACGATGTCCAGTATCACCCAATCTCGAAGAACTTCATCGGCAGTGTATCTGATGATTTGACCCTACAAATTATCGATGTGCGCCATGCCTCCACCACACAATCGTCCCTAGTTGCCAAAGATGGACATAGCGATGCTATCAATTCGTTGGCCTTCAATCCTTCTACTGAAGTCCTTGTGGCCACTGCTTCTGCCGACAAGACCATTGGTATTTGGGACTTGCGCAACGTGAAAGAGAAAGTTCATACCTTAGAAGGTCACCAGGATGCGGTCACATCACTTTCTTGGCATCCCCACGAAGCTGGCATCCTTGGCAGTGCCAGCTATGATCGACGAATCGTCTTTTGGGATCTAAGCAAAGTTGGTGAGGAACAACAACCGGATGACCAGGAAGACGGTCCTCCTGAACTGTGAGTCTGCTGTCTTTCTTTTTAAAAAAAATTCACCTTGATGAAATCATCAGCTAATACCCTGTAGTTTGTTCATGCACGGTGGACACACCAACCACCTGGCGGACTTCAGTTGGAACCAGAATGACCCTTGGCTAGTTGCCAGCGCTGCGGAGGACAACATGCTTCAAGTTTGGAAGGTTGCTGATTCTATCGTTGGAAAAGACGAAGCAGATCTTCCCTTGGACGAACTTGGTAGATGAGGGGACGCATTCAATAGGAGACGTTGACGAGCAACAATGGCTTCCTGGCGTTAGCATCCTTGCGGAATTGATGACGGGATGAAGAGTCGGAAACGCATATGCCTTTGCGATATTAAGGAAGCACTAGCAAGCCAAGATACATCTGTGGCGGCAAACAAGCTATACGGAATGCTTCTGCTTGCTTGGTACCGCGATTAATCATAAGACTACCTGCATAGGTAATCGTCAAGAAAAAAAAATATCTAACAGTGCATAGATGAGTCGGTTATAAATTAAACCGTCTTGCTTTCACAAGTGAACATGCTGACATGTTATTACGCGGATGCGAAATGCGTAGGGCTGCCCAGGGTCGTCCGGGGGCGTGTCGCACATAACGAGGTGTAATCCTATCATTCCGAATATGTACATGTAAGCACCTGCCACATGTACATGTAACTAGGTACATGCATGCTACATACACATAGTAGTGTAACTACCTGCAGGCAACCTTGAAACTTTAGGAGCCACCTTTATGGAATATGGTAATAGAACATTTTGGCCGACCCTTCCTTTTACATACAATTCTGGTATTTACGGTATTTACATATAGCCAAAATCTTTTTTCCTCTCCTTCCGCATCCTCCTTTCACTCTTCTCGTTTGACAATTTACTTTCGTGTATTCATCCATGTTATTACTTAAATAAGAGGCTCCACATGCCTACAAGATACGAACGCTTATTACGCGCGTACTTAGACCCTCAAAGTGGCTCTGCTACGTCTCATTTCAACCTCCAGATATCCGAATGCTGAGTTTCTGCTGTTTCCTACCGACATCCACCAACATCCTCATTCGACCACGTCATCGAGAAGCTCCTCTTTCTAGGAGCATGACCCCAATACGGGAATGCCACCATTAACCTCCTATCGTCCGACCGAGCCTCCAGATTCTCCCGTAAACGACTCGGATTCAGATGTCGACCTAGATCTTGAAGAACTAGACCCTACCACTTCGTCCCACGCCCAAGCATCTCGTCTTCTAGGACACGGCCAAAGCCCTGAACAACGAGTGCCGCGAATTGCATTACGAAACATTCGCATGGGCGGTTTGCGGCGGTCGGGGAATCGAGGTCGCGGCTATGGCGAACTTGGCCACGATAGGGATGGGATCAACGACACTGTAGGCTTGCTGGAGGACGATTCACAAGGACAGCGGTACTCGGATGGGAGCAACCATGCTGGCGACGAAGCGCCTCTATTAAACGAGTATGCCTCACAGGCCCGGAGATCGTTCACCAGCGATAGGCTTCAGAACCTTGCTCATATTGGCTCATCCTTGAGACTGCCTAGCTTCATGTCCAGTGCCGGTTCCAGTGCCAACGCTAACCGACAAGACGAGGATGCGATTCTCGACAGCAGAGAAGATGATCTGTCGACTTCGAGGATTGTTGCCGTCGGCTCCCCTCAATCTGCTCGTTATCCGCCGAATCTCGTCTCAAATGCGAAATATACAGCATTCACCTTCCTCCCAATTACCCTTTACAATGAGTTCTCGTTCTTCTTCAATATGTATTTTCTACTAGTAGCTTTGTCGCAGGCTATCCCACCCCTGAGGATAGGCTATCTATCTACCTACATTGCTCCACTCGCTTTCGTTCTCTTTATTACAATGGGAAAGGAAGCGTACGATGACATAGAGCGGCGTCGGAGAGATAACGAAGCGAATTCTGAGGAATACGTTGTTCTTCGTTTTAGCGAACCAGGGCAATTAGGCATACCGCCACGCGTTTCTAAGGAGTTCAAGTCGAAGGCCGCACGCAAGGCAGATCGGCAACCATTAACCCAGAGGGACCGACTGTCTGACATTCAAGAAGAAGAGGAGCAAACCGAAGGTCGGGGCCGGGACTATCCGTCGTCTTCTGTCGAGGAAGTCAATAAGAAGTCCCGGGACCTTAAGGTTGGCGATGTTCTTAAACTAACTAAAGGCCAGCGCGTCCCTGCGGATGTTGTTATCCTGAAGTGCTCTGCCCCTGAAAGCGCACAAGCTCAAACGCAGACCCCAGAAAACTTGGAATCGGAAGCATTAGTAAGTCCCCTGGAGGAGGATGCCGACCAAAACGATTCTTCCTCATCATTTGGAACGGTGAAGGATCTTGGCCCAGATACTTCGCATTCTTCCGACAGCAAGTCTTCCGGAGAGACTTTCATAAGGACAGATCAGCTTGATGGCGAAACAGACTGGAAACTTCGGCTTGCGTCTGCCTTGACCCAAACTCTGCCCTTGGAAGAGCTTGTTCGGGTTAGAGTCACGGGTGGAAAACCCGATAAAAAAGTCAACGAATTCGTGGGCAAGATTGAGTTAATGACGACGCGACACGACGTCTTAAGTGGTCAATCTGACGAAAGCAGCATAAATAATGGCGGGCACACCGCTGCCTTATCGATCGACAATACCGCTTGGGCAAATACCATCATTGCCTCCCAAGCCACTACTATGGCCGTTATAATCTATACTGGGCCGCAAACACGATCTGCACTTTCTACCTCGTTGTCGCGGTCCAAGACTGGTTTATTGGAGTATGAGATCAACTCGCTAACTAAAATACTTTGTGCTCTTACCTTGGCATTATCGATTGTTCTAGTCGCTCTAGAAGGTTTTAGCAACACTGAGGGGAATATATGGTACGTAAAAATTATGCGATTCCTGGTGTTATTCTCTACTATCGTCCCAATCAGCCTGCGAGTCAATCTTGATCTTGGGAAGAGCGTTTATTCGTGGTTTATACAGCGGGATCCCGGCATTCCGGGTGCGGTCGTCCGGACGAGTACGATCCCGGAGGATCTCGGGCGCATCGAATATTTGCTTAGCGATAAGACTGGCACCCTGACCCAAAATGAGATGGAGATGAAGAAAATCCATGTTGGTACCGTTTCCTATGCCAATGAGGCTATGGATGAGGTAGTGGGGTACATCAGACACGGTTTTGTCGGGACACTGAGCAACAAAACTCTTGTCACACCCTCCTCTTCCTACAGTACGACTGCCGGCGTCACCGCAACCAGGACCCGGCGAGAAATCGGGTCTAGAGTTCGTGATGTTGTTCTAGCCCTGGCTCTCTGTCACAATGTAACTCCTACAGTAGAAGAAGAAGAAGGTCGGACAACTACTTCTTACCAAGCCTCTTCACCAGACGAAATAGCTATTGTGCGATGGACCGAGTCCGTCGGTCTTCGTCTCGCGTATCGAGACCGGAAGAGAATGATATTAGAGTCTACGGATACGGGAAAGACAGTTGTGCAAGTCCAAATTCTGGATATCTTTCCCTTTACTTCTGATGGAAAACGCATGGGAATAATCGTTAAATTCCAAGAACAATTAAGGTCGCCTTCTCTCCACTCAGACAGCGGAGAAGTTTGGTTCTATCAGAAAGGTGCCGATACAGTCATGGGGTCTATTGTGGCCGCGAACGATTGGCTGGACGAGGAGACTGCGAACATGGCCCGAGAAGGTCTGAGAACCTTAGTAGTTGGACGAAAACGGTTGTCTTCTGAACAATATCGGGCCTTTTCGGCCAGCTACCAGGAAGCCTCACTAGCGATCAGCGGCCGTGATGCTGGAATGCAACGGGTGGTCACGGAATTCCTCGAGCGCGACCTTGAGCTTCTCGGGGTTACCGGTGTCGAGGATAAGCTTCAGAGAGATGTGAAACCATCTTTAGAGCTGCTTCGCAATGCTGGCATCAAAATATGGATGTTGACAGGTGACAAGGTTGAGACAGCGCGATGTGTTGCTGTTAGTTCGAAACTTGTCGCACGAGGCCAATATATCTACACAGTCGCAAAGCTGAAGCATAAGGATAATGCCCAAGATCATTTAGACTTCCTCAGAAGCAAGCCGGATTCCTGCTTACTCATCGATGGGGAGAGCTTGATGCTCTATCTGACACATTTCAGGGTTGATTTTATTTCAGTCGCTGTACGACTACCAACGGTGGTTGCTTGTAGATGTTCACCAACACAGAAGGCCGACATCGCAAAACTAATTAAAGAATTCACTAAGAAGCGAGTCTGCTGCATCGGTGATGGCGGGAATGATGTCTCGATGATACAAGCCGCAGATGTCGGTGTTGGTATCGTTGGCAAGGAAGGTCGGCAAGCCAGTCTCGCGGCGGATTTCTCCATCGAACAATTTTGCCACCTCACCAAACTCTTAGTTTGGCACGGCCGAAATAGCTACAAGCGGAGTGCTAAGCTCGCCCAATTCGTTATTCACCGTGGATTGATCATCGCTGTTTGTCAGACCATGTACAGCATTGCTATCAAATTTGAGCCGGAAGGCTTGTACAAGGTAGGTCTCCCAACCCGCCATATTCTGACTACAATTCCTTATGACTAGTAGGATTGGCTTCTTGTAGGATACGCCACAGTGTACACGGCGGCGCCGGTACTATCACTCGTTCTTGACAAGGACGTTGATGAAAACCTCGCAAACCTCTACCCTGAACTGTACAAGGAGCTGACATCTGGCCGTTCCTTATCCTATCGCACCTTTTTCGTCTGGGTCTTTGTGTCCATCTATCAGGGCGGCATGATACAGGGCCTATCCCAAATCCTCACCGAGGTTGACGGGCCAAGGATGGTGGCTGTGAGCTATACAGTTCTTGTACTCAATGAACTTTTGATGGTTGCCATCGAGATCACAACTTGGCATCCTGTCATGATCATGTGTATCGTTGGGACCTTTCTATTTTATATTGGGTCAATGCCATTTCTGGGTGGATACTTCGATCTTGACTTCCTCCTTAGTTGGTAAGTAAATATTCGTGCTAGAGTGCATTTGCCTTATTATTCTTATTAATGCAACAACTAATTTGTCCCGTGGCAGGGGTTTTGTCTGGCGCGTGCTCGCCATCGGTTCCATTTCTCTGATACCACCGTACGCTGGCAAGTTGATTAGGAGAACAATGAAACCGCCGTCGTACAGAAAGGTCCAAGGTATATGATGATACGTCTAAAGGGGGCAGCTGGAAATTAGTTAGGCGTTCAGGGTTCATACTATGTATATGCCTAGGTACCTATATGTGATCATACTTATGTTATCATCGTCCTTAGGAGACTCGCAGTAAATCGGCCTGCCTGCTGTATTTCTTGCTGTTTTCTCCGTCGTCTAGAAGTCCCTTAAAGGAGTGAGTCGCGAGTCGATATGTTTTCCCCAGAATTTTTTTTTTAAAAAAAAAAGGTTTGATAGGATAGATTCGGCTTCAAGATCCTACCAGGTATATGATTCGCTACCCAATCAATGCAGCCTGTACCTTGGCATTTGAAAGATCCACCCCTTTTACCGCGCCTTCCCGCGCAGCCCGCCTTATTAAAACGGACGAACACCCGCACACTGTATTTCGTCATACTAACAAAGTATCTAGGTACCTACCTAGCTTTAACTTTAGATGGACATGAGACCCACCACCTGTATGTTTTGTACTATGTAACTTATTTTTACCTCCTCAGTATGATAAGTTTGTTTATAAAATACCTATATCGTATGGAACATCGACCTTATCTGCCTGTAAATACTTATATAAGGTACCTACCATACGTAAATAAACGTAATGGCTCAAGTCATACATACAACCACTGCGTCATAGCTCGCATGCAACTCTCACATACATATGTACCTTATTTACGCATTGGCGCCAGACTGCGCCCGATCGAAAAGTGGAAACATATATCAGGTTATCTACCCGGATAGATGCATAATAAGAAGATTGATATACACATTTATGCATATTAAATCGCTGTGGGATCTCAGTAACGATGACATGCTCCTAGATGGATGGTACCACAACCTAAAAGTTCTGGGGAAACTTTAGAGTTGGGTTGCGGATTGTGGGGCCATTGGACACCTGCCTCTTGATGGGTAGGCTGGTAGGGTACCTACCTCTAGGTAGATATCGCGCAAAAGTTTCTACACAGCCTGTCTAGCCCGTCTAGCCTGTAAACTTTCGCCTCCATTGGCTTTTCTTCTTTTGCGGAGGTGTTATGGAGACCAGTCTAGTCCCCTCATTCCACATTCAACATTCCACAATCTCCACCTCCGAAGTGAAATCCATGTTTTTTTCCCTTTTCCCCCCTCTTAATCTCTATTCCCATCGCCTTTGTGGATTCCTTCAACCCACCAATATAACATCTAGCCTCCAGCATTATCAAAGTCTCACTCAGCTGCTTGGGCTTTTGAATTGTTTAGGTTTGTTTGAGTGATAGGTAAGTCGACCAGACCACCCAATCATCTAGCCATCACACCACCACACCATATTCTGTCCGTTACATTGGAGTGGAGAGTCTGTATAGGTTACGCTAGCTACCTAGGTATCTTTTAGGTATCTTTATATACTCTTCCGAGGTTGGGAGATTTATACGCCCAAGACCTAAACGCTTTTTTTTCTTTTTCCTCTCTTCTCCATCCTCCCCTTATAAAATCCTGTCGAAAGGGATACCGTATCGCTCTAGTTTCAGCTTCTTTCATCCAGCTAACTCATCACAGTTGTTTGGTATAGCTAGATCCTTCGCCCTCGGCCCTTCTCCACTTTCCTCCCTTTCGACCCTTTTATATTGACTCTCTTCCGTCGATTATCACAAATGGCTACCGAAAGCGGGGAGAGAGCTCCTCGTGAGATAAAAAATCACATTTTATTTGAGGTTGCAACTGAGGTGGCGCATCGCGGTATGTCGTTAAAAAACGCGCGCCACGGGATTCTCTAGACTAACACAAACCTCAGTTGGGGGTATTTATTCCGTCATCAAGTCCAAGGCACCCGTCACTACTGCTGAATATGGCGAGCGGTATACTCTCATTGGTCCTCTCAACCACCAGTCCGTATGTTGTATCTTCGGTCTTGTTTTCTGCTTATCTTCCTGATCTTGTAATAGGCGGCTGTCGAGGTCGAAGAACTCGAACCGACTACTCCCGAGCTCGCTAAGAGTATCGAGGCTATGAGGAACCGGGGCATTGGTATACTCTACGGACGATGGCTCATCGAGGGTGCTCCTAGAGTATTGCTTATCGATACAAAGACCGCATACAAGTATCTAGATGAATGGAAAGCAGACCTATGGAATGTCGCTAGTATCCCTTCTCCTCCAGGCGATGACGAAACAAATGAGGCCATCGTTTTTGGATATCTAGTCGCATGGTTTTTAGGAGAGGTACGCTCTTTAGATTTCCCATTGACGTTATAGCTATACTAATTCTGGGAGTTTATAGTTTGTTTGTCATGAGAAGAATAAAGCCGTAATTGCTCATTTCCACGAATGGCTTGCTGGTGTAGCACTGCCCTTGACCAAGAAGAGGCGCATAGACGTCACTACCGTTTTTACTACGCACGCAACCCTCCTAGGCCGTTACCTATGCGCGGGTTCTGTCGATTTTTATAATAATCTCCAATGGTTTGACGTTGATGCTGAAGCTGGAAAGCGTGGGATCTACCATCGGTACTGCATAGAACGTGCTGCCACCCATTCCTGTGATGTTTTTACAACTGTCTCTCACATCACGGCCTTCGAGAGCGAACACTTGCTAAAACGCAAGCCAGACGGCGTCCTGCCAAACGGGCTCAACGTCACCAAGTTCTCTGCGATGCACGAGTTCCAGAACTTGCATCAGCAGTCTAAAGAGAAGATCCATGATTTTGTGCGTGGCCACTTTTACGGGCATTATGACTTCGCTCCCGAAGACACCGTTTACTTCTTTACAGCCGGACGTTACGAGTTTCGGAATAAAGGTGTCGATATGTTCATCGAATCACTTGCTCGTCTTAATCACAGGTTAAAGAGTGCCGGAAGCAAAACTACCGTCGTCGCATTCATCATCATGCCCGCGCAAACTACATCGTTAACGGTGGAAGCTCTGAAAGGTCAGGCGGTCATCAAATCACTCCGCGATACGATCGAGGTGATCGAACGGGGCATTGGCCGCCGCGTCTTCGAACGATCGCTGAAGTGGCATGACGGAGATCCGATGCCGGATGAAAAAGAACTGATCACGAGCGCGGATAGAGTTGTCCTACGCCGCCGCCTCTTTGCTATGAAACGACATGGCCTCCCTCCTATTGTTACACACAACATGATTAACGACCAAGACGATCCTATTCTCAACCAGATTCGACGGGTTCAGCTTTTCAATCACCCTACGGATCGAGTCAAAGTTATTTTCCATCCTGAATTTCTAAATTCGTCAAATCCTATCCTACCTCTTGATTACGATGATTTTGTACGCGGCACGAATCTAGGCGTATTTGCCTCTTATTACGAACCGTGGGGCTACACGCCTGCCGAGTGCACCGTCATGGGTGTTCCAAGCATCACCACCAACTTGTCTGGATTCGGCTGCTATATGGAGGAATTGATTGAGAACTCGGCGGACTATGGCATCTACATTGTGGATCGACGAAATAAAGGCGTCGACGATTCCGTCAACCAGCTAACTTCGCATATGTTTGATTTCTGTCAGAAGAGCCGGCGTCAACGAATTAATCAGCGAAATCGGACTGAGAGACTCAGCGACTTGCTAGATTGGAAGAGGATGGGTATGGAGTATGTGAAGGCTCGACAGCTGGCTCTGCGGCGAGCGTATCCGACCTCATTTTCTGGCGACGAGGAGGATGACTTCATCCCAGGAGTTGAGCAGAAGATATCGCGGCCTTTCTCGGTTCCAGGCTCCCCTCGTGACCGGACTGGAATGATGACTCCTGGAGATTTCGCAAGTCTGCAAGAAGGGAGGGAAGGCCTGAGCACGGAAGATTACGTGGCATGGAAACTGCCGTGAGTAGTTTATCAACCTGCCTGCTGAAATTTGATGACTGACACCGAATAATGATACAGCGAAGAGGAAGACCCTGAAGAATACCCGTTTCCCCTAACGTTGCGAACAAAGAAAGCCAACTTCTCCGGGCCCGCATCTCCACTTGACGGCGTCCAAATTAACGGGACTCAGTAAGGATAGACGACCTTCGCTGTTTTCCCCCGCGATGCAGGTCAGAAAAGGTGTGAAGGTAGTTCAGGTGATGAGAAATTCGGTAAGGTTCGGCGGTATGGTACTTTTAATATTCAAATATGGACCTAGTGGTGATGGACATAGGCGAGGGTAGTAACTGCATAGGTATTAGGTATATATCATCTCTGGTTGGGGGAGAAAGGGGGGTGGTTCGGCAACAGGGAAAAAAAGCCATAGGGGTTTTGTTCTACATTGATTGCATAGCAACGCATTAGCTGGTAGTTATCAACACTTTACACCTTTCTCACAGCGAGAGTGCGTTCAAATGTAATACCTCAATTATATACGCATATTTACGTCCAGGTATAGGTTACTTTTGTGTGTTTGTGTAAGTCCACTAGGAAGTACGCATGCAGTATCGCATTGTGGATACAATTTTGTATTGGTCAAAGTCAGCTACCGATCTTTGTAAGGTACATGGAAATGATTAGCAGGGGTGTCGCTGTATCTTGAGGCGGCTATCAATAATGGGAGAAAACCTTATATCTCAGGTATAACATAGGTATACTTGGCTAAGTACGTACATATTATACCTATGTATAATGTACATCTATGATCTTAATGTATGGGCGAGCTTGAACGATTGGATAAAATGCGATATCAAATAATTATCCAACGTCTAAGGAGAGCCAATAAACAATTATGACGTATGTACATAGGTACAGGATATGCTATATATGGATATCCATGGATATCCATGGATACAATGTATGGTTTAAGCGCGAGTCCCCTGTGAAGCCCTCGGTACCTGGCTATTAGCAGTTGAATCAATTGATTCCCCGCCTTGACCTTGACCTTGACCTTCCTTGCCTTTTTTTTTTAAACAAAGGCGGGCGGCTTTATTCAACTTCGAAGACTTCCTGTGTCTCCCATCCCTCCCATCCTACCACTTACCACTTACCACTTACCACTTTTCCACTTTACGCCTTACCAATTCATTCATATAACCACCTCACATGTGTTCCTCATGTGGCTTAGGTTTTGGCATACCATCGGCACATAGCACGCGTCTTACAGGCAATTGACGAGTTTTACTAAGGTAAAAGACCAAAGGTTTCCCTCGCGCGCCGCGATACCGCCTTGCCTCAACTTGGATCCGCGATGAAATCCACCGTCATGAAATTTTTTCGGCGCAGTAAGAAGCCGCCCCAACAGTCAAAGCTGTCGAAGAAGTCAATGCAGGATGATTTGGAGAGGGACAAATATCGGATTTACAACCCACAACAAAGCGACTATCACAACTATGCCGCTCAAAGGGGTAGCATATTCGCGCCTTGGTTAGAGTTGCCCCCTCCTATATTGGAGAGGGTCTTCTCCTTCGTCTGTCCACATTGCTGCGATGAATCGTACGAGACATGCGAGCAGAGCGCACTCGAAAACGCCTGTATGCTTTGCGATCTACGCGACCTCTCCCACGCCGGGCAAGTCTGTAAGCGTTGGAGGAAGGCTGCCATCAAGTTAATGTAAGTTGATTCATGAACTGAAACCACGCCATGGCCGCGTGGAACCAGGAGAATATATATGTATGCGTGCGTGCGTGCGTGTGTGTATGTGTGTGTGTGTGTGTGTTTATATGTTACTAAACACCAGAGGTTTTCTTCCGCCATCGCAGGTACCATAGCATCCGCATCGATTCTGTACATTATTGCGAGCGCGAGATCGATCTCTCCGAAAAACGAAAACGCAGGAGTCGTTTCGACCGCAACGGTTTACCCGAAGACACAGCTAGCGCTCGGCTGCAGCTGTTGTGCCGATCCTTACGCGAAGACCCGACACGGCTCGGCTCACTAGTCCAATACTTCAAGACTCCGTACATGTTACGTGAATCAAGCACGTCCACTCTCGCGCGGACCATTGCTGTGCTGCCCAACCTCCGCTACGTCGACCTGCCTGAAGGACTGTTTAGCGATGACCCAGCTTACCATACTCTTAAACTTGAGGTGCAGGCTCGCTGTCCAGATCTTAGAAAGATGACCTACGTTGGCGGCAGCGAGCGGAGCTTAGAGGCGTTGAGTAGGGGTAACATATGGTCGAAGCTCGAAGTGTTAGAACTGACTAGGATAAACATGGACCCGGCCATGCTGCGACACGTCCTTGCAATGCTTCGTAACCTACGAGCCCTGAAGGTATCAGACTGCCGAATCTTGGACGACGATGTATTCAAATACAATGACACATTGCCAGCCTTTCCAGCCTTGGAGGAGATGATACTAATAGACACGCCGAGGCTGACCTCTGACGGCCTAGTGGCATACCTATCGAGGGATGAGACGCAGAGGCAGCTCAGGGTGCTCTCACTTTCTAACACCGGCGTTCAAGCATCTACACTATATGATATACTAGCTCACGCACCGAACCTCACAACACTGTCCATCATTGACCAAGTAGATTCCCCATTTCCATCTCACTCGGGACCTCTTCCACCACTGACAAACTGGTCTTTGCAAACTCTGCGCTTCGAGATCACGGCGTCCTCGGCTGTTACTTCATACGCAAGTATTACAAGCGGATACTACAACTATCTGGCATCTTCCCTGTTCGCCGGTGGCCTGCCACGCCTGTCTGCGGTGTATGTTCGCGATCAGGACTTCCCAGATACTCTCTTGGGCCTCCCACCGCCTATGCCCGGGTTTGCTGGAGGCCAACAACGACCTAGCAGCTCTAGCAGTGCTGGCATGTTCGGCATGGGAAATGGCAATCTTTCGCCGATGAACACTGGTCACTTCGGTAATGTACCCCCACGCTTCAGTTCCAACAACCCTTTCGCAGCAGCATTAGGGCCGTCTCGCGGATTGTCGCTCAACCAGACGCTGGAGGTTTTCACAAAAGGTGAAGACGACCTCGATTGGGGTAGCATTAGGAGTAAGTATATTAAGTCTCCTATTTTTTATTTTTTAACTTCGAGTATCTTTTCATGAAGTCTCCTGGGATTCGGATTCTTATTTTAAGAAATATCCTCTCAATTTGCTGACACTGGACCAATCTACATCATCTTACGCATAGTATTTACTAACTCGTAACACAGTGGACCCCTTTGATGCTTATGGCGGTGTGGCAGGCAATGGTACCAGAGGTCGCAGTGGTAGTGTTTCGAGCGGCCGCCCTCTAAGCAGTTACGGTCTGGCAGATATAGGCTCTGGGTGGCAGGCCGGCGGCGGGGCCAGGAAGAGCATAGTTGTGCAAGGAACCGGCGGCGGTAGCTTCTTAGCCGTACCGGGGGGTACAAGCTTGGGCGGACACGGGCGGAACGGAAGCACAGCAAGCTCTGGCGCCGTCAAGGAGGATCTATGGCCACGACCCAGCAGTAGCGCAGGGGCTAAGGGGGATCGAGACCTGTGGCGCTAATCGGCGACTCCTCCAAGGCGGCGCGATTTTCCCAATAGATCACGATGTTATGAAATACCGGGGAGCAACAGGCGATAATGCAGAAGGCCAATACTATAGTCGGGACTGCGGGTATAGGAATCATCGACTGATGTAGGCTGGCCTGATGAGACATTACCATGATTTGTATCTCGCAGCTGACTGTTAAAGCTAGTGAGATTAGGTGGTATGAAGAACTATGTGCTCATCTATTCTATATTATTACTATACTGTAAGAGGATGCCTTTAAGAAATCTTGGTGACAATGAATTCCCCCTGTACGCCACCTTCAAGCTCCAAGAACCCTCCCGCCTCTAATTTCTTTTTCCATTTATCACTCTCGTACCGCGCCAATATCATGGTCATGCGAAGCACGGTCCTATGACTTGAGTTGTGCTCAGCCATTTCAGGGTCGAGCGGAGTGAATGTCCATCTTCCAAATGCCCAATTCAATATATACCTACCTGAAAGGTCGGAAGAAGTCGGCGCCGACGCCTCACCTTCTCCGGAGCTACGGACCGTCGACGACGTTGTTAAGACGGACTTGATCCGATATACCTCGTCTTTGGGCGCGGTGTTGAGCAAAGACATCAGTTTTGTCGCATTGACAATGGCGCTTGGGTGCCCGGAGAGTGTGATCGAGAGGACCTCGACCTCGCTCTGGTGATCATGGTCGTGGCCGTAACTCTGATCCTGATTGTGATCGTGGTCGTGGTCGTGGTCGTGGCCATCGCTATTGCCATTTGTAAGCGATGCTTCAGTTAAAGCTCTCGCCAATCCACCGTCGACACCGAAGATGACGTCAACAGGAACCCGACCCTTGTTACTCTTTACCCAGGCAACGTCAACCTCGAGATCTCCCACTCGGTCAAGACACTCGTCGAATCTACGCTCGTCGCAGTTTTCCCATTTATTGAAAACTATCAGGTCGGTATACCTGGCTTGTATTCGAGCAGTGTAACTAGTGTCCTCGTATCCCTTCCAATTCTCGACGTCAATAACGCTGATAACGCCGTCGAGGGTGTAGTGACCGGTATCGCGAGCTAGGCGATTCACCTCGATGGCTAAAGTGGCAGGGAAGGCAGAGCCAGAAGTCTCGATGACGATGCGGTTCGGATTGACGCTAGAGCGTAGCTCGTCGAGAGCGGTGCTCAGCTGACCGACAAGATTACAGCAAATACAGCCATTGAGCAGCTCTTGGACGCCGGAAACAGCGCTCGATGAAGCGAGTTGAGAGTCGATAGCCACATCGCCGAATTCATTCTTTAACAAAGCTAAACGATACGTAGGGTTGGTGGCGCGGAGTTGTGGGATGATGTTTAGGAGCAGTGTGGTTTTTCCAGAGCCCAAAAAGCCGGTCACGATGGTTATGGGTATCGGGGCCATTGTATTGCGCAATTTAAAGGCATGCTGTGGAATAATTGAAGATGGTAGTTGGTAAATGATAAAAAATGAGAATATAAAAAAATAACTCTTTAGTACGTGTAGCACATTGTACCTAGAAGATGTACCTCAGCACCTACAATATCGCCTACCGTCGTGGGGTATGAGGGGTAGGTAGCCCGTATAACGTCACTCACTGCACGCTTCCAGGGCTCCAGATGTTTATTAATAGTACAGTTTCTCCGGGGGACCGGTTCCCTAATAATAGGGTTAAGGTTAATCTTTTAGCGTTCTGAACTACCTACTACATTCTTAATTAGGTTACCTACCTAGGTAGTCCATCTATATCCATGGATCCATTCCTCTCTGCTTCCCTTAAATATCGTAATTCTGCATGGAATTGGATGTCTTGCCTATATCTAATACTCAAAGGTCTGGTCGACTAGTTTCTCGCTTAATTTCCATAGTCGCTCCGCGCTCTGGCGATCTAGGGCATGAGCCGCAATGGATTGATCGATCCCACCCGCTGTGATGGCTACACCGTTTTTATCTGCAGCAAGTGCCCTTGTCAGTTGATTTGGTAAAATAAACTTAGAAGAACACAAAAGCCAAATACTATGTGCAGGGAATGGAAGATCTTACTTGCTAGATCTGGATCATAGGCGGCTTTAATATAGCTTGCCACTCCTTTGGTAGCGGTCGTCCACTTGATCGCTGGATTAGGCTGACCATCTGGTAGAGACCAACCCCTTTGAATGCTCTCCTCTTTCGTGACTAATCGATTAATTCCTGTTTGAATAGCTGTTTCAAATTTAGTATACAATTATCGTGCCAAATTCTCAGGGGTACCAGGATCAAATGTCAGAAACACTCACATCCTGGGTCGGTAGCTATGGTCCGAAGCTTCGTCTTGCCTAATTTCATGGCTAGGCCAAGCGTAAAGAGAAGGTTGCCTGACTTGCTCGTCGCGTATGCCAGGAACGGCTCGTATGACTTCCCGTTGTCGAAATTAATGTCGTCAAAACGGACATCGGAAAACTGGTGGCCGAAAGACGTCACGTTGACTACTCGGGGATTAACACTGGAAAGTAAAGCTGGCATCAGGAGATTAGTGAATAGGAAGTGTCCGATGTGATTAGTCCCGAATGTCAATTCAATCCCCTCCGGCGTTGTGGTGTACTCAGGGATCATGCAAGCTGCGGCATTGTTGATCAGAATATCAATAGCCGGTGCTAGTTTCAAAACTTCCGCTGCCGCCGAGCGAACCGACTGTTGGCTTGAAAGGTCCATTCTCACGGGTATGATCTCGCAAGTCATCTCAGGAGATAGTCTTATGGATTCTATGACCTGCTTCATGCTGATCTCAGACCTAGAGGCAAGAATGAGTCTTTTAGTTCCGTGCTGCGCGATGCATCTAGCTGCCTCCGCCCCCAAACTCTGCGGTGAGCATCCTGTGATGACGACTTGTCATTATCGAGACATTAGTATCTTGAGTGTGAACCCAATAGATATTATGATATATCTCTTACCGGTCTTGCCAGACATATGCTCCTTGAACTTGTCTGCTGCCTCGTCTGATGTCATGTCATAGTCGACATCAGTTACTACTCCTCGACCTGCCTCTGCAAATCTTGGATCCCATTTTGCCCCTGAAGCCATTTTTTAAGCTGAAAAGTTTCGTAGGGTAGAAGATGAAATATGAGCTTACTGATGGGATGTAAGTGTCCTCTCTCTTTTACCTTCTATGATATATGCTCTCGTTTTATACTTCGAAGCCATCTATAGTCCCCTTGCGCATTTTCAGCGAGGTTACGAAAAAACCGTTAAAGTCCGTCTAACCCGTTATCACCTGGCATAACGATGCTACGAAGCTTGCAACAAACTCAGTGCCCAACTCTCCTATCCCTACTTGGTGTGGTAAGGACCGTTGCTCTGATCATACAGATACAACCGGCCGTTCTTCTTAACACCGTGAAATCCGAACTATGCATTGAACGGTGGCCTCGGAAACCCGTATTACGCATGCTCGCCGTGGGGTGAAGGCCTTGGGCCGCGAGCTGGCGTCATCAATGTCTTTGTTTTGATAGCTTGCCGTCGTTGGATACTACACTATGTCCTCAGAAATTAATCAATCGTGTAGAGAATCGGATACGGCGAGAATAAGTGAAGACTGTATAATGACAGATCATCCCATATTCGCATCACTTAAAAGTATAAGCGATATGCCAGTCAATTTGGTCACATATTAACACGAGCTAGGCATTATTGGTGTTTTTCGCATCCACTAGGTACAAGATCGAGATCAGTGTCAACTCGAAACCCGGGTACCTAGTAGGATTGACGGCAAGCAATACATCATTCATGATTGTTTTTATTGCTGGTATGTGTACTTAGGTAGGTAGGCTAATTAAGCTAAATCCTTGCTCTACGAAGAGGTGCAGTTAGACAACCCAGCTTGGAAGGTCTGAGAATTTTTAACATAAATCGGCAAATAGTCTCGCGTCGTGAAGTTCTCGTCGATGTAGTAAGACACATCGCTCGAGCTATAGTTGGAGCCGAGGATTGCGAGAAGGTCACTCTCGATGCTTTATGGTGGTGGTAAGTCAACGTCATGTTACGTCGAAGGGTTCTTTGCAAAGTACGATAGGAAAACTTACAAGTCGACGAACACCACATCGACAACATCGGGTGTGGTGCTCTCATTCAATCCTGCTGTTCCCTGGAAGAAGTCGGGAATGTCATAATATGCGATGCTAGTATGTGCAGTATCATCACCATCCGTACCGAAATCGTCTTTGGTTGTGTAGCCGGGGGTTAAGTCAACTACCTGGCGTCTCGTAATACTAGGGTGCTCATGGTGCTCATCGCGTTTACTGCCGGAAAAGTGAATGGGGGACGGGTCAACGCAGATATCGCGCTCAACGGGCATAACGCCAATGCTACGCTTCTGGCTAGCACCTGCGTTGTTGAGCGACTGGAGTAAAGTGCTAGCTAGGCTGTAGGGTACTTCCGGGATGTATAAGAAATGGTCGAGAAAAGGCGAGACAATGAACTGATCATCGTACGTAAAGGGTCCTTTATATAAATCGAATCGGACACTCCCTGTGTTGGCGATAATGTAGCGCGGTATATCTTTCCGTGACTCGCTAACAACAGCCTCCGATAGCGCTGTCGATAGGAGAGGGAAGATATTTGCACTACTGTTAAAAGGTGCGCATGTCATACAATAGTCCTACTCGTTATATAGTCAGCCAAGACACGCACCACTCATCAAAACCCACACTGACCTGAGGTGCGCACCCATATACGTCAGTAAGATTGAGTTGCTTCCTGTACTTCGTGATATCGGCCGTAACAGCAAGACCATTATTGTAGTCAAACTTCTTGTCGTACCAAGTTGCAGCATGATACTCAAACGTTCGACGGTTCCAGTCGAGATAACGTCGTGAATATACGAAAGGAGAAGTGGAATTTTGGGTAGCTTTACGGGTTGGGTTAGGAACGCCAGCTGGTCCAGGAATGATACCATGGTAGCCGCTATTTTTGCGGTCAAATCCAGACATCGAGAGCCAGCCGAGGGTTTCACAATAGCGGCCTACAAATATATAAGAGTTATGCCCCAAGTGTATCTAAGATAAAAGTTCACTTACCCGATTCCATAGCCGTGCTGCTGGAGTCTAAAACAGCAAAGTCTCGAATATGAGTATGGCCCCCTATATCAGAATTAGTCATATAGATACTATTACTAAGTAGAGTACCTAATAGGTATGCATGTATGCAAAGAGAGGGTAAAGGATAGACTAACCCATGAATTGGATAGGGGTATTGGGATGTACTGCTCGAATTGCGTCGAAGACGGCGGGGAACGTGCTAATAGAATCAGTCGGCCGTGCAGGGTTATGACCTAGAACAACAAAAACATCTACGGGCTCCGGGGAATGAAGGATGTCCTGAAACCACTGTTGGGTAACCATGGTCTTTGCGGGTATGACTTTGCTAACGTTCGTGTTGCCTATCAGACGTCAATAAAATGTTCCGGATTGTTACCTACCCCTTACCTACCTACCTAGGTAGGCAAATAGGGAAAAGCTTGAAGGTGATATTGGAGGAAGTCTTCTCACCGGTGAAGTCGAAAAGCACGCCAAACGCCATAATCCTAAGGCCGTGCTGAGTAGTAAAATATCGGTGCGTCTTTCCAATGTATTGCCACTCATTCGTCTCTGGGTTGAGGATTTGAACGTTGGATGTTAGATACTTCTCATTCCAGTAGATTGAGATGTTCTTCATGGTTTGGTAGGCAACTGTGGCAAGGTATAGCTCATGATTGCCGATAGTGAGCAAGTCATAATCGACCTTGTCGAAGACTGTCATCGAGATGGCGCCATCTGGTGTTGTGGCGTCGCTTAACCCTGCGCCGTCGTGTAGGTCGCCTAGATAGAGGAACATGAGCTCTTAGATCCACTGCTTCAGGGCTTTAGATATATGTATGATATGACCGACTAACCAGTGTCTACCAAGAGAATATCGACTCCCATATTGCCAGCTTGGTGCTTGAAGTGAGTAGAGAAGGTGACAAAGTCACCCCAGTCAGCGCCATAGTTTCCTTGCTTCAAATGACCTTCAAGCCATCCGTGAGTGTCGGTCTTGTGAGCTGGCCGTTAGCACAGATTCAATATTCGTCACTCAAAATTCATTACTCATGAATCACAATTCGCTATTTACTCACGGTGTGAAGGAAGTTCAATTGGCCCCACTGCAGTTATTTGAAGTTAGCATTCCCGTTCGTGTTCTTGATAGGTTTAGGTATGAGTATTAATGGTACGAGTGAGATAAATGGGATGAATGATATAGATGTTAGTTGTATATAAACTTTTAGACTTGAGGTTAAACTTAAAGCTAAACTTAAACTTAAACTCACCTCTAAGGCTCTCGTAGGTCCGTAGGTAGCGTTTAACGCATCTGGTTGCATGCGTTTGACATGTCGGACGTGTTCGACATGATCTACGGGGCCAAAGCAGCCGGAGCAAGCTAAGGAACCTTGGATCAACGGCAAGAGACCTAGTGCCGGGGTAGGGTTGAGAAGGCGCATCTTGACTCCTTGACTTCTCTACCGAGTTACTGGTAACTGAGAGTAGATACTAGCAAACTCACTCGATTGCCAATTGCCAGTCGCCAAGTTGCCAAGAAAGTAAATAGACAATAAGCTCGGGCAAGACATGGGAATTAAATATTATCTGGAAATCTGGAAAGCACGGCACCGCCGCGCTACGGCATTCACCGAGATTATCAGCGCTCCTAATCACTACCTAGAAGCAACCTAGAAGCGACCTATAAGCTGTGAGAGAGCTGGGATATCCCACGTGGTAGTGATCGCCTTCCTAATAGAGTAAGCACATGTCGATGTAAGGCATAAAAGCCGTCACCGTCATCCATCAGCGGTTGCGGTGTACGCGGAAGCTAAAATATCATATCACAGCTGAATACATATGTATCTCATACACGTGTAGCACGAGGTACATGTTAACTTTATAGCAACTCTTTGTAGCTGTTCACATATATTATTAATGTATATTAATTACAATATCAGCAATTTTTACATGGATCCTAACCTGATGTTCCTTTCGGGGATCGCAGGATCTTGGGATGCTTACCGACCTGCATTAGGGTATATAGCTAGCCACCTACCTAGTAGTAGATCGGAGGCACTTACTGCATAAGCAAACAAGACCTTCATATCAAGAAATAAAAAAAAATTAAAAAAAGGCGAAAAACAAAAGAATGCGTACGTAACAAAACTAGTAACATACAAATGACTTATTGTGGGTAACACAATGTTGTAAATCGCTCAAAAAGAGCAATGGCATTGTTCTCCCTCCCTCTCCCTCTCCCTATAGCTCAATCTCTTCAACCTTCTTTCCCTCCAAGTCTTCTATATCCGACCGTGGTGTTGCCGGGCGCGTCGTGTCACCATCTTCTGTGGTCGACACCACTCCCATCTGGCTGAGATCTCTTGGCGATAGTCTTCCCCGGATTCTGTAAGACTTCGCCAAGTATGCACGGGTAGAGTTATCATCGAGATAGAACGCCAATCTTGCTGGTTTTTGGTTTGGCGAGAGCCCTCTGTCGATGTCGTCCTCCAACTGTCTGAGCACTTCTATGGCCCTGCTCTTGCGTACCACCCCATCTATATATATTGACACAATGGTCCAATCCTGCCCGTCGAAGGAACCGACACTGATGCCAAACGCGACAAAATTTCGATCCCCCCTAGAGACATGCTCATCTAAGAGGTCGGTTAGGTGATCCATTTGTTCTGTTTCTTCCTCTTAACTTGTTTCAACTTTATTGTGGTTGCGATACTCTGGTTAATTGATATAATTGATAGTCTGGCTGCAATAAGGAGAAAAGGCGATGGAACCGAGTTCATGTTGATATAGAATATGAGCGCCTCGCTGATTTTTTGTCTTGCGTGAACTAGAATACAGTCAGAGGTCATACATGCTTTGTTCTGTATGCCTCGGAGAACAGAGTCCTTGATATTAATTACAAAGGCATCGTTTCAGGATTGACCAGTAGATACCTATTCCTGGTCCGAATGCACTGGTTGATTCCCGGTGACACAGATCTTGCTCTTAACACCTATCACAGTTCAAACCTCACTCATCTGTCTAGTCACCATAAGATCAATCGCATGTAGAAGGATTGAATGTTTGAACTTGATGAATATAGCGTCATTGAGCAAAATAAGTAATAGTTAACACGATAGACCCAAATATGAATTGCCGAGACCAGATACCTCCCATAACCCTAAGGAAAAGCGCGAGTAAGAAAAAGAGAACTCAAGTCATAAACCATATCCAAGAAATGTGAATCGAAACGTAAACCTAGCCCCACCATGCACCAGGAGAGAAACCCAATACTAAACCGAGAAAGCGACCATCACTTATAGAAGCAGGAAGTGCCCAGCAACGAATACGAGACCGGAGAAGACGGCGAAAGCGTTCTTGAAAGAAGCAGCACCGGCAGTCACAACGGCAGGCGGGCTGGTAGTCGTCCCGTTGGGAGCCACGCCGCTGGCATTGCATCGTCCGTTCGAGCCGTTGCAGCCAGAAGAGACGCACGAGGGACCACTGCAGCCAGTACCAGGGGCGGAGCCGGAACCACTTCCTGATCCAGAGCCAGAGCCGGGGCAAGGGCCGTGGCCGGAGCACGAGCCCACAACGGCGGTGGTAGGGACGGCAGTGTGGATGGTGCGGGTGTTGGTAACAGGGGTGCTGGTCGGGTAGGCAGTGATGGTGGCGGTGACACCGTTTCCGGTGATGCTCACGGTGGGCACCCAGGTGCCAGTAGGTTGAGCGCCGGGGCAGGTGATTTCGATCTCAGTGGCAGGCTTGCAGGCGTGGCAAGCCACAGTGGTGACGACGAATCCAGGAGGCATCGTGGGAGTGACGTAGTCGGTAGGTTTACCCACGCAAGTTTCGGTGATAGTGTAAGTGGCCAGCCACTGGCTGGTCTCACATGCTGCCGGCAGGACAGTCTCATAGACAGTCGTGTAGTGAGGCTCCTTTACCGGATAAAGAGTAGTGTGGACCGACGGGTATGCCGTGTGTACTGCAGCCATGGTGTTGAGCATAGAGACCGGATGGTGAGCAGATAGCCCGGTTTGTACGGTGGAGTTGCTGAAGAAAGGCATTTTGATGATTTGTTGGTATTAGTTAAGACGTTGCCGTAAGTAAACGAGCGTGGTGGATACAAAACGAGTGTGATAATGAGTGTTAATGAGTGTGGTAGCCAAAGAGGGCTGTGAACGAATGACTATAAGAATTGAGGGTTGGTACTGTAAAAGAGTGACTGATGATGCTGCTGAGGAAAAGGAGTTGGAATCAACCAGAAGTCCCTAACTTTTATACTAGATGCAGAGTGCATCTTCTCATGGATAGACGCGTTGAAAAACCAGCATCATAATCAGCATCAGCATGCTCGCTCAGAGTGAAACCACAACATAATTTCCATCATTGCTGAAAATCACGACAGAAAAAATGACCTGGAATTACTAGGCATTCCTTGCTGTATAAGCCTGCGTAGAGCTCATTTAATTACAGAATAGAATGCTGAGTTTGAATTGTAGGTATTGATCGGAAACTAGTTCGATCTGCAACTTTTCCAAAGACATCCATACTCGTAGATAGCTGAGACCTTCCACGCTCACCGGGATGGACGGTGGATGACGGGCGATAAACATCCACATCATCGCGTCTCTCGAGAACTAGGGAGCGAGACATTGAGGCTAATAATAATAACTTACATATCACGCTTACCTAGGGCTGTTTGGCTCATACCCATCTCATCGCAATGTCCATAATGGTGTATCTAGAGTAATGTGCCTAATTAAATACGATTGCTGGTCGATGAAGTGTATCTTTGTATATTATCGCGTTTCCGCATTTCGCACGCGCAATGCTGTCCATCTTAATCTTGTCTTGATCTTTAGGTAGATATGTTCCCTCGTTTTTTCGACATCTCCCGCACACAGTCCGAAGACGTTCGGGAGACTTCCTAATAAGGAGTTTTAATCTCCAGAGTGATTCTCATTATGAGAATGGCAACACATCACTGTAAAGATTCGAGGTGATGGTCGTGGCTACTCTGTGAATACTTTTTGATCTGGAGAAAAAAAGAGAAGAAAAGGGAAGGAAAATTTTGGACTGCACTTTTTACATTTATCAAAACTCGACGCGGTGGTGGGGTCTAACTTAATCTAACCCGTTTAAGCTAATTATTTATGTAATCACTCAAATTTTTCGTTTTCTCTTTTCCCTTTCTACATAAAACTAGTATATGAATATAGTGGGGCCTTAAATTTGTTTATCCGAAATCTGGTTTATCTTTTAGATTTCATAGAATCCATACAATTCATACCGAGACCATTTGTCCTAATTACATACCAAAATATATTCAACAAGATGCCAGCAGACGACTACGCGTCTGTAGGTGGGGGTGGTGCTCTCAAGCTGAAAGGCGGGAAGGTACAGAAAAACAAGAAGAAGAAGAAAACCAAGTCAAATCTCGAGCGTTCCCTCGCCACATCAGACGATCCCGCTAGTCAGGAAGCGAAGCAAACCATGGAGGCCGAGGAGGCAGACAAGACACGTCAAGACAACGGAGATGACGAAAGTATAGTCGAACATAAGACTGAAGCCGAACGCCGCCACGAGGAAGCAAACAGGAAGAAGGTCAGAGCCACTCATACCCTAAATGAGAAACATCTGAACGACTAATTGATGCTGACAATGACTTCACCAATCAGATGCTAAAGATGCTAGAGGATCCTAAGGTGGCTTCTGAATTTCGCAAGACTCACAAGGAGAGAGTTGAGGGTCTCAACACTTACCTCTCTAAGTTAAGCGAACACCACGACATGCCCAAGATTGGTCCCGGATAGTCCACTCCTCCGGGTGATGTTGGAAATGGCCAAGAGTGTAATTCGTAGGTAGATGCTGACACGAAGAGAGGTGGCTACCGTAATTCAATTGGAAGTTTCTGTTTCTACAGCGTCGGATAATACCCTCTAACATTCTACGGCGTTTACGGAGTTTACTTCACACAGTAGTTTGCGAATATCGTCACTTTATATTTCATTTTATATTTTATATTTTAGTTTATAGCCTAATCACGTATTGTCGGTCATGTCAGTGAACTTACCAATACTAACGACACCCTCATCACCAAGGCTGATTTCCTATCACAACACTCACAAAAGTACTTATATCACAGGTCAGCACAGATGAACGTTACGAATGCCATGCGTACTCTCTATTATGACCGACCCAAAGCGTAGCTACCCAGGTATGTACGGTCTTCATTTTTGTATATCCCCTGATCAAGGCTGTGTGTGAAAGCCGAAATTAAGTGAACCGTAGCCAATTTCGTTAGATTCGTCGACGGCCGCAAGACTTTCCCCGCTCTGAGCTGACCCTTTTTCTATTACTCTTTCCTGATGATTCCAAATGAATGTAGATGCCCTCAAATACCCATGTATGCAACAATGCTCGTCCTAATGATGCTACCAACGCCTTGCCTGTGTTACTGAGCCGATAAAAGGGAAGTGTCAGGCGTAAAAGCCATTACATCAAAAGCGCTCCGCTAACAAGTACCCCGATGACAACTTCCACCATCGGGTTTATCGCCAGAGCTCGGCCAACGCCGGATTGCAGGCTTCCCGAGGTCCCGGATGTTGTGCTGGCTGCTTCGGTAGCACCGGGAGTGACGACTTCAACCGATGTAATAGTAGTCTACGACACCGACATGTTAGTAATCCATCCCATTCTACTTCAAGTAGTAGGTCTAGAGTAAAGCTCCGGATCCACTTTCTCGACTCATACTAGTAAAGAAACTACAAAATTCATGCTCTGGGGGTTCACGACTTGCCTTAGCACCCCCGGGGAGGGTCGATGTAAATGTTGATGTTCTGGGCGACGCTGTGGTGCTAGCGCTGGAGGTAGTTGTAGTTGCTAGTGTCGAGTCTAGATATGCTGTTAGCTGGGCTCGAATAGAAAAAAACAAACGAAAGTGCCATCGAAGTAATAACATAACAAGATGTGACTAAATTCGTGGATGAGACTAGACACTCAGGAAAACGAGAAGCAGGTTTAGTGCAGATGCACTATTCCTTGCTGGACGTACCCCTGGAAGAACTGGAAGGACTTAAGGTAGAACTAGAGGAAGGAGACACAGAAGTGGTCACGGTAGTGGTGCTCTCCGAGGTCAAGTCGGTTGAAGAGCTGGTAAACGTACCGGGAGTGCTCGTCGTCTCAGACGATGCCGAAGTTGTTGTCGTCGTCTGTGAGTCAGTTTGCGCGGAGCTAGTCGGGGTGGTTGTAGAAGAGGTAGGTGTATCCGAGGTTGAGGTGGAAGACGGAGTTGTAGAAGTAGTTTCCGCCGTAGATTCTTGAGTCGTGCTGCTTTCACTTGTGGGAGTAGCAACACTACTTTCACTAGTTTCAGTAGACGTAGAACTTGTTACGGCAGCAGTTGTGTCATTTGACGAAGAAGACTGTTGCCTCTTTGCCAACTGAACGATAGACGTTGCCAATTCAGGGTCGTTCGCATGAACGGCCTCCATTGCTGCGTGGTCAGAGTCATACACGCCATGCTTGTAGGTAGCAGGGAAGTAGGCATGAAGGAAGTGGTGAAGGGCTTGTGGCGAAGCCGAGTTTAACAACCGCGAGAAAGTCGAATCGTCGCGATGAACGACACCGTCAGACTCGCCTCCAGCTTGCTCCTCGTTGAGCGGTTGCTGTTTAAGGAAGGCATTTGCAAGCCCGGCCGTGACAAGCAGGCCGAGAAGCAGGGTCAGGAAGAAGTGCCGAGCTGAAGGCATCTTTTTTGCTATATGGGGTCGACGTTGAGTTGGTTGGATGAATGGGAGACCGGCCTTCTCACCCAGAAGGCTCTGTTTAGAGGTATTTGGTGTCATATTGAAAGAAAAGTGAATTGGAAGAAGATATCGCCGTTTAAAGGGAAGCCCGCTGATCCAGGCCGAATAGCGAATGAGCTAACGCAGGCTACTGCAGAGTATGCTTATGAGTGGGCGTCAAAGAGGTCGGGGCGATGACTTTTGCAGTACCGTTCTTCGTACAGCTCTAGCAGACCTGCGGGTTCAGTTGCATGATAGCCGGCGAAGAGACTTCGTACTGTAGTTGCACAAAGCAAAGAGTGAAAAGGGAAAGAGAAGATAAGTGAGATACGAAAAGGTGAGGGGAGCCAAAGACCAAACGATAGCCTATCGAGGCAGCTTTAGTCCTTAGTTGGATAGCCTGGTGGACGCTGAATGGTTAGAAGAACAGAGGAGGCAAATTGGAATCGTTGCGATTTGCTCTCGCCTTAAGGATATACCTATGTACATATCTACCTACGTACATGCGTAGTTAACCAACTCGGGCAACATAAGATATCGTGGCTGATGGCTTGATCTTGAAAATAATGTGGTGGAGCCTTTATTTACTCCGTACTTAGCGATAGTCGTACTGTATAGGTCGAGAAGGTGAGACACTGTGCGATATCAATGGTGTAAATCTAGTCGGAACCGTATGGATCCGTATCAAAATAATAATAAAAAAACATCAAATCAAGCTGATCTGATGCAAGACCGCAGCAAAAGCCCACATCAGCCTCCGGAATCCCAACCGGCTTTAGCTTCGTTCAGATGGCGGAACCACTCGACCAACCACCCCGATTTCTCTATCTCGTGTCAGACCGGAGACAAATATTTTCTCATACGGTATGGTACATACTAATACGTATGTATCGATGCAAGTAGACATGTACTCCTTACGGTATATATTCTTGGCTTGATTCGGAGCTCATACTATGATGATTGGTGACGTCGTTTCTTGTTGAGAATACGAGGTTTTCGCTGTTTGGTCGAACCAGACACCCCACATTGGCTCTACGTACGCAATAGTATGCGCACACTGTACGAATACGTTTAGTACCTAGTATAATCACTAGGTATTAGGTAGCTGATGTGTCGTACTACAACAGACCTGGTTATCCCGTATCACCATTTGAGCAGTTACCCGAGGAGATCAGAGGGGCGAAATAACCATCAAACGGAGAAACGGGGGACTAAACAAGCTGACAAGCCGGACTGACTGACTGACAAGCAGATTGAATGTCTGACGACAGGGCAAAACATACCTAGATTCTCCCTTGCCCCCCGATTTTCATTATTGGTTTGTTCATGCATTCGTGTCTTGTTTATTTTTAGGACCAGCTTCAATGTCTCGAACCTGGCGCAGCCTCAACGGCTTAACCCGAATCATTCTTAGCGCCTTAAATCGAAAGATGAGATCTTCATGAAGTACCTAATAGCATATCCACCACAGTTATGCTTCGTAGTAATGAGAAGGAAAAAGAACCTTACATTTCATATTTCAATGTCGTGGGTTATGAATGACTCTTATTCATGTTTCCTTTGTTCTTTTTGATGGCTAACACCGCCGTTTTTGGAGTAGAAAAAAATGATAGGTGAGTAATAGGGCTGAGATCTTAGTATCTAGCTAGAATCAATTGCGCGCAGCATCATCTTATCCCATAGCAGATTTGAATCCTAGTCATATGTACTACACATTATTTTCATAATCAGTGGTCACACTATCATCGAAATCTACCCGTGGATGGTAAATCTAAAATTCAAATCCACGTGCACCGCCGATAGAATGCTCAAGGTTTACACTAAATGATAACCCTCTCCGGTCCAAACCCTGCCCGGCAACCATACCCGTTATTTGTGGGGTTATCCGTTGTCTCGGAACCTTCCACTGTCAACCTCAGAAGCTTCCAAAGTTTGCAAGCTTACCCCACCATTTGGAGCCTTATTCATACTTGGTACTAGGTAAGTAGTCTCATTAATATTGGAGTAGATATGGATGTATTATATATATATTATAAGTCCTCTTTACTCTATGATCATGATAAAGTCAAGAGAACAGTTGGTCGACCATATGCATGAATTTGGTTCTTATATGGTTGGAAATGATTGCGAACACTTGAAGATAGGTGTCAGAAGCCTCAAGCTTACCTGTCTAGGTAAGTTTGTACCTTGTAAGTTAGCGGCAACAATAATGAGCCTATCCACAGGTATCGCTTGGAAGTTGCCTCCCTAGATATATAAAATTTGCCTGTTGCAATTAACACTTAATCCCATCTCATTTTTTCCAGTATTATCACGATTTATTTCAAATGAGTATAGCAAACTTTGACTCTTATGATGTTAAGAACACTTAAATATAAGGAACCTTTAAATTCTATGTTGTTGACGTTAAAACAAATATCTACAGCTTATCACTTACACATCATGCCTGATGCCATGATCTAAGATATCCAATCTGAGGTCCCTTTCTAGTATTCGTATAATATGTTAAATTAGCCAAATTCACATTGGCTCTGCTTGAAATAAGAATGTAAGAAAGGCAATGTGCACTCAAAATTTCTGGGAACATATGATACACTGGTTAGGTGCATAGGTGCATAGATGTATAAATACATAAGTACGTAAGCCATTACCACCAGCCACGACATTAGACGAATTACCTGGAAGTGGCAGGTACGTATCTAGCTAGTAGCTTACGACAGGAACCCAAAAAAGACATGTGAATATCCAATTAACGTTTTGGAACTTAACCTGGACCTGGAACTGGAAACTGGAACTCGACGTTGAAATCCGCATCCGCACTGATCACTTGATGGAATTTACCTGGGCACAGATCACAGATCAAGAAAATCTCAAACCGTCTCTACCCTATCGCAGATCAGATCTCTGACTACTATCGTCGCAATACGCAATTTTACAATTTACAACTTACAATTCACAATTCACAATTCACAATTCACAATTCACAATTCACAATTCACAATTCACGATTTGTTCTTTCGCCAATCTTTTTCATCTTTTGCATTATCGTGTACACGCACCGCTGCAGAATATGACGAAAAAAAGAACGGTCTAGGATTACATGATTTTTATGATTCTCTCCAGCTTTCAACTGCGCGCCGTTGGTGCTTTCAAAACTCCGACCGCCGGGTCTCGATAATGCCTGAGCACCCTGACCACCTTGACACGCCTGAACATGATACCTTGAGACTACTCTCACGATCTCCGCATCCCTATCATCATCAGAATTCAGATCTGCTTGACCCATCCGACTTATCCGATCCTCTCGCATATAAGCCCTCTACAAGACATAGTCATGATGCGCCGTCTGTGCTGCGCAATACCTCGCGAGAAATCACGCCGAGTAGCGATAGTGGCACTGAGGCCGACGATGAGCACTTCCTCAAAGGTCTACCCGCCCCGAAAAGGTTGCGAAAAGGATTACGAGGGCGCAATGAAGTCTTGTCCGGCACTGCCACCCCGATACCCTCCCCCGCCCTCCTCGAGGAAGAAGGCCGAAAGCTATCCTATAACTTGAAGAAAGAAACCCACCAAGGTAAAAGGCTACATAGCCCAACCGATAGAGTGCGGAGGAGGAAGGAGGTCATCCGTCGCTCTACCGAGTTATTCATCCTCATTTTTCTCGGTCTTTTGCTTCGAACCAACACACGTGTTCAGCCCATATTGCGCAGATGGGATCGAGGTAGGCTCTTGTAGCTCAGGTGGTCAACCAGCATCACTAACACAAATCTAGAACTTTATACTTGGCTAGGAATAACAACTTTCCTCATCTTTCTCTACCCTTTGCGGCTAGTGATATGGGCATACTACCACCGAACGCCCTCGAAGAAGATACCACTGTATATACCATCCTCTTTCGACCCAGCACCTCTCTTCTATCCACCAACCATTGCCATAATTGTCTCGCTGCTTCTTGCTGTTGATAATGAGGCGATACTGCTACCAAACATAATACTTGCAATTTGTTCTTTACCACCCAGTTTAATACCCGCCACTGCAAATGTCGATCCAGGATACGATCCGTTGCATTGGGCGCTCTCATGCTTGCCCCTAATTCTGGGAGGAGGTACCACGAAATCAGGCATCGCCTGTATGGATATGGATGGTGTCTGCTCCTCTCAGACATGTATTTCTCTCGAAACCGTGACTCTATTATACCCCTTACATCGGAGTCTCTGCTCTGTCTTACATTCCCTAACTACCACTAGTCTCCTCACAGCCGAGCTACAGTTGTTGTCCGTCTCACTCATTGGTCTCTTGTTCCTTTCTTACTCTCCACAGGCACTGATTCTCAAATCGATGCTTTGGGTAGGAGGACTTGACATCTTAGTCTCATGTAGTCATGCGATCAAGTGGGGAATATCTCTAGCCCGTGTACCTAAATGGCGCTTTAGGAGGACGGTCACTTCATCTAAGCCGGCTTCTACATTTCTCTGTAGTATTATGTCCTGGAGAAGAGTGAGGCACGACTTATTCCATGCGCCTGTCGATAGCTCATCTTGCAGCTCGTGCGAAGCCTTTGATGAGCCCGAGAACAGCGACGGGCCAGGATCCATAACTTCCAAAGGCCCCCTCCGATCAAATACTATGTGCGAAGGAGTTAACTCCACTAAAGCCGAAGAAAACTCGCATTTCACAGGTAATGCAGGGCATAGGATCTCATCCAATATTTCAGAAACAAAACCTGGATCCACCTCGCTCCGCCGACATACGCTGCCTAGCGTAGACAGCGCATCGCGCAAATCTCATACCCACACCCCATCTGGCCGAAGGAAGCGGACAGCTTCTTACTCTGTCCGTGCCTTTTTTTCGCTCACTCAGGAACAGGCCACAACTCGAAAGTGGATATATGCTGCTTATGTTTATGCCTGTATCGTGGGCGCCCTATTCATCCCACTCCCTTTTATCGGCATAAAAAGGGTCATTGCAGAAGATGCGCTTCACGGCCACGAGCCTGTGGGCTGGGCATTAGGCTACTTATTCGGGGATCTGTCGCGATTTAGATGGGAAATTATCAGCCATAATCTAGAACGATGGGTATGCCTTCCTCCGAGGCCAACCGACGAACAGAGGTATTTCGATTACCTGGGTTGGGTTGACTGTCTTCGCCAGTTACATATTGGAAAGGCGAATACTCGGCTAGTCCTAAGCGCATATTTCCTAGCCATCATCGCGGTTGGGCTAATAGTCGTTTTCCGGCTATCGCCCATCTACGAGGTAGACACACGGCGAAAGGTCTTCCACTTTATGATGGTTGCCATGTTTCTGCCTGCGACTTACATAGACCCTACGTTTGCGGCATTAGCATTATCCATCGTCCTCGCCGTTTTCCTCCTTCTCGACCTCCTTCGAGCAAGCCAACTTCCGCCATTGTCGAAGCCTCTTGCTTCCTTCCTCGCTCCGTACGTAGACGGGCGAGATCTTCGGGGTCCGGTTGTCATCTCTCATATATTTCTCCTCATTGGCTGTGCCATCCCCCTGTGGCTCTCATTGGGTTCGCTCCCACGGGCTGGAGCTGGTTTTCTAGAAGGCTGGGAGCTGTCCTCGAGAGAAGTTAGCATGGTATCAGGTGTCGTGTGCGTGGGTCTCGGCGATGCGGCTGCTTCGCTGATTGGAAGACGTTATGGGCAAAGGAAATGGCTATGGGGTGGCGGCAAGAGTCTTGAAGGTAGCGTAGCCTTTGCGCTTGCCGTTTTCGTCGGCCTCACAGCCGCACGTATATGGCTGCATGCTGGAGGGTGGCCTCCTACGAACGGCAATTCAGACTCGTGGGCCACTGCAACTCAAAAGATGGGGGTGTGCGCAGTTACCGCCAGCCTCACAGAGGCAGTCTTAACTGGTGGTAACGACAACGTCATCGTGCCCGTGGTCCTGTGGACTTGCGTGAAGAGCCTCGGCATTTGAAATACAAATATACTATTCGACGGACGGCGCTGTTTGACTAGGCGTATGGGGAGTGTTTTGATGTTTATGGGATCTTAGGAAGGTCGGTTAGAGATCGGATATACCAGATAGATTCCGCTGACGATTTCTAAAAATGCTGCTATGCAGGCGTTATATGATGAATGAAGGAAGAGGAACGAATGAAGACACCCCATTTCAACCTCAATTATTGGTGGCATGACGAGAGCGTTATACTACATAATAGCTAATGTGATGGACTAAGAATTGTAAAGGATTGATTCCTTGATGATTTCTGCATGCGTGGTGATATCCCGCGCGTGGATACCTAGCTTCGCAAACACATTCCTAGAGATGTCAAACGCGTTTAATTTTAGTAGAGAACTCGATGTCAAGCTACTGAAGATATAACTTGCAATTCGGGTGTCATCTTAATCAATATGACAGTCGAAGTACAAGCAAGTGTTGACTTTAAAATGAGTTTAATTCCTTTTTAATACCTTCCGAACCTTTTTATATACAATAGCAGCCTTTATGTCTATGCTAATGAAATTTGGTGCTTGACCCATTTCTCAAGCCCACCACGGGCGATAATCTCCTGTACATTGGGCGGCAGCTCGCCGACCTTTTGGCTCCACGTTTGGCCACCCTCGCCCTCGGTGACTGTGACCTTGCTCCTTCTAACGTCCCATAGAAATCTCCAACCAGTACGCCTTGTCAGCACCTTTTCTTCTTCGCTCGCCGCTTTGAACGTCTCGCGCAATCTCTGTACTAATTTAGGTACTTCGACTCCCATCAGAGCATTGTTGATGCTGTTACGGCTGAATATGTTACCGAAACTTCCTGCGACAACAAGAGGGATCTTCTTGGCAAGGATAGCGGTAGCGGCCTGTTCACGGGAGCTACCACATCCAAAATTGAAACCTGAAACGAGGATATCTCCGGCACGGGCGACTCCTTGAAAGCTCTTGTCGTAATTCTCCATGCAGACCTCGGCCATCTTCTCTACCGACACATTGTCTTGATACGTGTACTTCCCTGGATAGATGCCGTCGGTGTTGATGTTGTCAGCATCGCAAAAGACGATTTCACCTTCGACTTTTTCGGGGAAGCCGGGGAGGATATCTGTGAGCGTCTCTTCGCCGTCAGTAGATTCCTCTGCCTCGCCGCCGGATCCATCTTGTTCGGCTCCAGATATTAAACTATCGGCCTGTGCAATGATCTCTTCTAGCGCATCCTCGATACTTATAGCTTTGTCTTGCTCAAGGTTGCCGTTGCCCTCGCCAATGATTACCTTCTCAACGCCTTCCGGCTTCTGGTACCATCCAGGACCAGCAATCTTGCCCTGCAATGCGCTGGCTGCGACAACTTCAGGGCTTGCGAGGTAAGCCTTAGCTTCTGTTGAACCCATTCTTCCCTTGAAGTTACGGTTACTAGCACTGATACCAACCTCACCTGGTTCGAGTAAGCCAGTGCCAAGACCAATACACGGCCCACAACCCGAAGGCAAAGGCTGAGCACCAGCATCCAAGAGAATCTGCCAATCACCAGCCTCCTCGGCCACCTTTTGTTCCGTAAGAGACGCAGCAGCGATGTAAAAGTTCACACCAGGTGCTATCTTCGGTTCAACCCCACTAGCAGCAGCCTCTCTGAATACCCTTGCGGCGGCAGCGATATCCGAGGATCTCGAGTTAGTGCAAGAGACTAGGTAGGCCTTGTTAAGTTTTATACTCTTAGCCTCTAAATCACGAAGTGGTGTAGCAACTTTGACGGAGTTCGGCCCCGCAACAAAGGGGGACAGAGTGGACAAGTTCAAATATAAGGATTTGGCGTAAGTGGCACCCGGATCAGCAGTCAATTTGTTCTGTATGAGATTGTCGATTCTTGTGTGAACAAATTGATTCAGCGGAACGCCATCACCCAGCACGGCTGACTCAGAAGATTTAGCCCGCAACCACTTTGTTAATACAGAGTCGATGGGAAACAGCCCGGACAGAGCACCCCATTCGGTCGTCATGTTGGCGATGGTGAGTCGGTCATCAACTGGAATACTTGACATGGTTTCCTCGGACCCGGTGAACTCGATTGCATGGTTTAAGACATCGTCATTATTGAAGAGACCGCACAGGGCAACGATGACATCTTTTCCGGTAACACCTGGTGGCAGGGTTCCAGTCAAGGTTACTTTAGCGATAGGAGGAATCTGCCACCACGTCTTGCCAGTAGCCCATATGCTAGCCGCGTCGGTCCGAACCATGGGAGTGCCTAGACATCCCACACCTCCGTACATGTTGCTGTGGCTATCGGATGCGACTGTGACGGTACCGGGCCAGGCGTAACCCTCCTCGACCATAATCTGGTGACCAATGCCTCTCCCTGCAGGATAGAAATCGACACCGTGCTTCTTGGCAAAGTTTTCGATTTGTTGGTACTTTTTTAAGTTGGTCTCGCTCTTATTTTGGACGTCGTGATCAAGGGTCATGACGATCTGCCTGTTGTCGTGGATTTTAGAAGCACCAATGGACATGAACTTCAGAGCAACGGGCCAGGAGTTGTCGTGCGTCATACAATGGTGAGGGGAGAGGGTGACATAGTCGCCCGCCTTCACCTTCTTCCCCGGCGCAAGGCCCAATGAGTATCTCTGTACTATCTTCTCGGTCAAGGTTTGTGGTGTTTGGACGGGCGTCTTGATAGAGGAAAGAATGGCCGACGAAGCAGTATCCTCCAGCTGGGAGTGAAACGCATTATGTCGGCGCTGAGAGGTAGTAGTATAGGAGCGCGTCAAAGGCCGGCGTGTTATACTAGATGAGAAAGGCGAGGAAGGGCCATGGTGACTACGAGTTGCGAATGCAGCTCTAGCCGCTAGTGATCTTGCCTGCTTACAATATTTTATAAGTTACTTGTGTTTCGACTTGCGATCTTATATTTCGGATGAGTTGACGTACTATGCAGCGACGCATTTTGAAAGCGAGCGATCTAATATCACCTTGATGTCATGGCAACGTTGAAATATAAACGACGCCTGTCTTCATCTAGCCTGGACCAATTGATCCCTCTAGAGAGAGAGTAAACGTCGTTTAATGTCAACGACAGCTCATGCCTACCAGGTAGGTAAATTTTGCGACTTGCGACTTGCGACTTGCGACTTGCGATTTGTGACTTAAATTTTCTTGTTCTTTTCTTTTTTTATTCACTTTTAAACTTTTTAGCTTGTACCATTTGCACATACCTAGTAAACTCCGACATCGTTCTTGATTTGATTGGTTCGAAATTTGTCACGCTAATTGAACGAGCGTCTATTGGTCAAAGGAGAATGATGTCGTAATCTTGGGAAATACACGAAATACACGGCATGAGGGGCAGCTGTGGCGGGATGCGGCAAGTGTGGTGTGGCTAGTAATGATGGATGAAAGGATCTGATAGGGCTTATCATATGATCCACCAAAGATTACGATAAGCATCCATGTATGGATATGAGAGAGACCTAAGTGGAACTTTTGGGCGTCCCGAGTCCTCATTGTTGCACAGGTACATATTCAATGTACATGATGAATACGGATACGCGTAGTTGATTCTTGGAAAGTGGAAGCTGCGGAAAGTGCGATGATGGAACCATCTAGCAAAAAGTTTATGATTCGGATCAAATCATTCCGTGTTCAAAACTTACCTCCATTCATCATTTTCAACGGGATTATCCATGGATCTAAACTTAGCTATTCTCAACATCGACATTTCCAACATTCTTTCATTGGACACATTTGACACCGGACGACAAGAAGTAAACGACTAAAACGAGCTAAACCGAACCAAGTCTGCCGTGCTTCTAATAAGCCAGTACATAATTACATACATACGTACATACTTACAATAAGCTAGGTACGTATACTTATAGTATAATCTCGCAATCTAGAAATCTAGAAATGTTCCCATGTGCTTACAAAGATCAAAGGAATCCAAAAGAATTTGTATCTACGCATTCTGTATGCGTTCGGTTTCATCAACTCGTTGAATTCTTGAATTCCCTGCTCTCGCTATTCTCACTATTACACTATTACTCTCAAGCCTCCATTCTCGTCGTTCTCAGACGTAAACTTACCTAGTTAGGTATATGGTCTGTCTGTCCTGTACGATTGATTCCAAGGACACCCCCAGTCCCCCACCAACTTCGAAGGAGTCAGACAAGTCAGACAAGCCCTGGGAGTCACAAGAGTGAAAGACTCACATTTAGGTGACCATAGCGTCCCACCGCTGTTCTAGCCCCCTACAGCCCCTACGGTCCCTACAGTACACCCCTACACTTATTCTACACTTGGTCACTGAGTGGTTGAACGGGCATCTTGACCCTCCCACACTAAAGACGCGGTGCCCTTTAGGCTGCCTAGTTGCCTCGCATTACCTCATTACCTCATTATTTCGTTGCCTTCATTACCTCGCGCCTTTGTCTAGCCTTATTTGATGAAGAGAATTTTATACAAACCTCACAAAAGATTCAAACCGGCTTCCCCAATTTCATTCGAATTGGATTCGGAATCGGTTTAATCATCGCTAGAAGAGTCAATGATAGACCTTGACTCACCTAAGGTCCCGCCTCATCTCCGACTTGGGAGACGGAATTAAGACCCAAGTCTGCCGGTAGACATGTCCTCCAGTTCGTCAGGAAAGCCGCCTCGGGTGCTTGCTTGTGTGAGTCGCCCGAAGTCACCGACTATACCAAACTCACTGGCCTAACTTCCAATTGTGTTATGAATATATAGGTTTTATGTCAAAGTAGAAAGATCAAATGTGACCGCAGGACTCCCTGTTCTAATTGCATCAAGGTGAGCCTTTTAAGTAACGGAGGCCTCCCCCGTCTTCCCTTCCGTTTTCACTCCCTCTCATCTATCGTCGCCTTCTTCTTTACCCCCTTACCTCTCAGCTCGGTCTGTGGTCCTAACAGACCGCCTCTAGGCCAATGTCGCATGTACACCAAGCACGCCGGCGCCCGCTCGTAAGAGGAGGAGACCAAACCAAGACTTGCAACAAAGGTTGGCGCGTTGCGAGGAATTACTTTCCGAATATGCTACCGCAAAACCTACCGCACCCTCATCCGCCGATTCGCCCAGCTCGGATGAGGTTTGGAAACCACGTGGCGGGAAACTCATAGTAGACGACGGTGGCGTCAAATTCATAGATAGTTATTTATGGGCTAATATTCATAGCGAAGTAAGTCCGTTCTCTTCATTGCTCCTCCTCTAAGATGCGATTCGCAATTGTTAATGCGACATGCCCTGACATTGTTCCATCATGCATACGCCTATCAATCTTTCATCCTTAATTTCTTTTAAAAACCTTCTCTCACGATCATTAGCTCTCGGCAATGCGCGAGATACTCGAAGATGAGGACACTGTAGACGACCCTTGCACTCCCGCAGATTCGCAAGCCTCCGATCTCAATGCAGGTCTAATATTATCAGATACTTCCGACGCGAATCTGGAAGAGCTTCATCCCCAACCGGCTCACGTATTTCGGCTGTGGCAGATTTTCCTCGAAAGAGTTAACCCATTAACCAAAGTGATACATGTGCCCACAGTTCAACCTCTACTCGTCGAAGCAGCGACGAGTAGGGAAAATGTACCCAAGAATGTCGAGGCGTTGTTATTCTCCATTTACCTAATGGCCACCGTATCCCTGAGCGACGACGAATGCGTAGAGCGATTCGGTTTTACCAAGGTGGAGGCATATAACCGTTACTCCAAGGGCTGTCGCTCGGCTCTAATGCGCATCGGCATCCTCAAGAACTATGATCTCGTCGTCCTACAGGCCTTGGTCCTATACTTGGTCAGTCTAGGATATTTCGCCGTCATTCGATCCCACTAACAGTGACTCCTTAGTTTTCCCTTCCAGGTCGATACGACCGTCATGCGGCGTGGATTTTAAATGGTGTGATTGTAAGGATTGCGCAGAAGATGGGCCTTCACAGAGACGGT
This sequence comes from Annulohypoxylon nitens, assembly GCA_022496965.1. NCBI lineage: Eukaryota > Fungi > Ascomycota > Sordariomycetes > Xylariales > Hypoxylaceae > Annulohypoxylon > Annulohypoxylon nitens. The sequence continues at coordinate 228,433 of MU386654.1, read as the reverse complement.
GAATTTCTCGGGCTCCCACCGTTCGAGACGGAAATGCGAAGGCGAATATGGTGGCGCATTCTGTTGCTAGACGCGATGTACGCGCTCATGTCTGGCCTCGGTCATTCTCTCCTCCCGCGCTCGTGGGATACTAAACCGCCTCTCAACATCAACGACTCCGATCTCTATCCTACCATGACAACCATACAGCCCAAAGATTCCCCGACAGATATGATCTTTTGCCTAATATGCAGCGAGATTGCCGCCGTTATGGTCGATACGCCCGAGATCCACCTAGTCATCTTACAGAATGAGATGGGATTAGAAACGTACGACCCCGAAAAAATCGAAAAGGCTTTTAAGCGCCTCGAACAGCTGGACAGAGACATGACAGAGATCCTGACCAAGTACAGCGATCTTTCAATGGGTCCCGTTCACGTATTAGCAACGGAATGCAAGAGAACAATGATCCAGAAGCTGCGCGAACTAATCAGCCCGATGGTAACACAGCCGGAATGGGGCGACGAGGTTCTGTCACCTAAGGATTATCTATTCAAGATGTCCGTCACGGCAGGAGAACAAAACCTCAAGATGTATGAGTTGTCAGCTACGAGGGGGGTTTTCCTATGGTTTAGTAAGTCTTCTAGATGGATGGATTGATTACTTATCTCGGGCTCAACTAACTCTGGTCAGTGATGTCGCATTTTCAGCTTGAACTTTTTATATACATGGTTGGACAATTACGTTGGCGTACATCTGGAAAATTGGTAGAAAGGGCATGGGAATCTGTCGACCTCGTTTATCGGTTTCATACAGAATTATGGGATCTCTCGGCGAAGGCACATCTAGCGGCAGCTATATTTACGATCCGCGGCTGGAAAATGCGGGAAAAGGCGTTGCAAGAGGCCACGGGCGTTGTTCCGGAAACACCTGATTACATATTGAAGCTCCAGAGGATCTTACCGGCTGAAGACGTCAAGCACACACTTCCCGAAAAGTCATCGGACTTGATGAGTGTCAGTAACACGCCGGTCAGTGCTCCACCCGGCATCCCACAGCCGGGCGTGGACGTCGCTTGGGATCAAATGTTTGGTTTTGTCGACATGGGAACCGTCGACTGGGGTGATGTGTTCGCGACAGCTAACGGCGGGCAACCACAGGCAAGCTACGGGGGGTACGGGGCAGTATTTGGCGGAAACGGGATCAATTGGATGTAGATATTCGTCCTTTCCAGAGTTGTGGATGCAGGATGAAAATATGGAGAATTAAGAGAGTCGGAATCGCTACTCAGGTTATTGGAGTTCTACATTCACGTCGTTGTGCATTTGGAATGTGCACCCTTCAGGTCTGGAGAGTTTGGAGGTAAAGGGACGGCATTACTAGGTATGTAAAGTGTTTACTATGTCAATACGTACCTATGTATCATATTATGTATCATGGATTTAATTACTATATAGTGACATAGTATTCATGGATCTTCAACTGTTTTGAACAAGGGCTTACGCAATTAGCCATCTAGCGAAGAATGACTCAAAGATTCGTACCCAAGGACAGGGATTTGACAGACCAACGAGAGGTGTCCTCATGGTCTGAGGCAACAGCCGCAATTGCAACCTCAACAGGGAAATTGATTTAGTTGGGTAGTTGGGTGTGATCGTGGGTCTTCCATGCATCGATATATACCCACCATCCTAGTAAACGGACCGGTGCGAAGAACTATTGTTGGAGGTTTTGGCATTGCTAACCGCGGTTTGTGAAGGGGACCGGGTTACATACCTGCCATTTAGATCATTTAGTCCATTTAGTCCCCTGAAAGTCGGCGTATCGGTCCTTACAGACAACCGACTTCACTACCACGTATCTCGCATATTATCACATTATTTTTACATAGATTCAAAGGGGATAGAAATGGGGAAAACAGGAAAATTAAGAGTAGATGGGCGGTAATTAGGTAATAGGTTATACTATACTGAAAATCTTATTATTATTATTTTGGTTAGATTCTTTGAGAAAAAAAAAACACCGAGGGAAAAGTAATTTAATTAGAGTGAATTATTAGCTCGATTATAGCGTGAAGCTATAACTTACCATAGAGGTCTAACGACAGCACATACAAGTTTATTTCATATACCAGTAAACAAGCTAGAGATCTGAATCTCACTACCGACTCATCTCAGATTCAAACAGATCGTAGGCTGAGGTCGAGTCTCAATTAGACGAGGTCCGAGCCCTGGTTCGGGATCTACTATGTAGAACACCTACCCAACCTTGAACCACCTGGGCATCGACCACATCCATGGATGGATATGTACCTAATCATTCAGCACCGAACACCGAGTCTAGATGTGTCGGATCTATCATCTTTACTCCGAGGTCAAATCATCCATACCCATACCCATTCTCCATTCTCCATTTTCTAATCTTCATTTTCTATCTTCTTGTGATTTTTCTTCAAAGTCTATTATTTCGTCAAATAGCCTTATTCGTTTCATATTATCTCTTTACAAGATCTTAGCATATGTATTCTTGGTATATATACTCGAAATACAATATTATATATCGAAACGCCTCAAAACGCCCCCTTACGTGTCTTGTACCACGATAAAATTTTATAGCACTGCTTGGGTATTTGGTAATTAGCATATATACCTAATCCTGTCACGACCATGATATTTCGCCGGAGTAAAAAGGAAGAGCTTCCAGTGGCCGTCAACTCGGCCACGGCCACAAGTGACTCTCCCTCTGATAAGGTGGAAGAGGCACGGGAAAATACTCAGCCAACAGGCGAATCTCTATCTGATGACGAAGAAATCGAATATCCTACAGGTGCTCGGCTTGCCCTGGTCCTCATCTCAGTCTTCGTGTCTATGTTCCTCGTTGCCTTGGACCGACTGATTATCTCGACGGCCATTCCCGCTATAACAGACGAGTTTCACTCCTTGCCAGACGTGGGGTGGTATGGATCAGCGTACCTGTTAACTACTTGCGCCTTTCAGCTCTTGTTTGGAAAAGTCTACACCTTCTTCCCCGTTAGAACGACCTTCCTGGCAACTATCTTCCTCTTTGAAGCCGGGTCTGCCATATGTGGAGCTGCGCCAAACTCGGTGGCATTCATTCTCGGGCGTGCCATTCAGGGGGTTGGCTCGGCCGGAATATTTGGTGGCAGTGTTAGTATTATCTCTATAATAAACCTGGAACCTATCATTTCTATCCCTTGACCATACGGAACACTCACACTCCACACAGATCATCAGCATCGTCTACTCCGTCCCTCTCCATAAAAGGTAAGAGTGACAGTGACTCTATTCAGAACTTCAATTAGTAACAAGCAACAGACCTTTATATCTAGGGTTCTTTGGTGCTGTTTTTGGTCTCGCCTCGGTCATAGGTCCCCTCGTTGGCGGGGCGTTTACGTCAAATGTGACATGGCGTTGGTGCTTTTACATCAATCTTCCTTTTGGGGGGATCGCTATGTTTGTGATAGCCTTTCTATTGCATGTACCCGACAGGAAAACCACCAAGATCCCGACCAAGGCAAAGCTCGCGCAGCTAGACGCAATTGGAACGACTCTCCTCATCCCCGGCGTCGTCTGCCTCCTTCTCGCTCTACAGTGGGGAGGTTTAACATACGCTGTATGTCGTCCCTCGCCTGGCCTGGCCTAGCCTATTCTTGTTGATTTTATAAATTCTATACTTGGGGAGCCCTTTTCTAACGTATAATAGTGGAGTAATGGTCGTATAATAGCTTTATTGACTCTCGGGATCGCATTGTTCATTGGTTTCGCGGCCGTTCAAGTCCTAATGCCTAAGACAGCCACGATTCCCCCGCGCATTTTCAGTCAGCGGTCCATTCTTGCCGGAAACTGGGCTACCACCTGTATCGGTGCTGCCATGATAGTATTTGGTAGGTCTTACTTGACTTATTATCGTGAACAGTCTACTAAATTGTTTATAAAACAGTATACTTCCTACCCATCTGGTTTCAGGCCATAAAAGGAACATCGGCCGTTGATTCAGGCATTCGTCTTCTTCCGATCACCTTGTCTATGGTTGTTGCGTCTATTTCGAACGGTATCGTTGTATCAAAGCTCGGGTATTACACGCCAAGCATGATCATCGGCGCAGCACTGATGTCCGTGGGGGCTGGTCTCTTGACAACGCTAGACCAAGACACGACGACAGGCAAGTGGATTGGTTACCAGATCCTTTTCGGGTATGTGAATTCTTCGCCATATGACGACGATATAAGTGTAAATAGACTAATAAATCTAGTTTCGGAATGGGTATGTGTTTCCAAGCTCCTAATCTAGCAGCGCAGACGGTTCTCCCTACGAGGGATGTCCCTATTGGCACATCTCTGGTGTTTTTCTGTCAGCTCCTGTCCGGTGCGATTTTCCTCTCGGTAGGGCAAAACGTGCTTGATAACCAGCTTCTGAGCCGACTGTCGGGCCTCCCAGGATTTGAGCCCTCCATGATCGAAGACAACGGTGCCACGACACTGAGTTCGTCACTCCCCGCCGAACTTCTTCCTATCGTCCTGGTGGCCTACAATGAGGCCCTGCGACAAGTTTTTAGACTCGGATTATGCTTATCGGCCCTCACCATGTTGGGCTCGGTGTGTATGGAGTGGAGAAGTGTCAAAGAAAATAAGCCCAAAGCTCCAGCGGACCCTGAGAGTGGTGTAGAGGTGGCAAATGGCGAGAAGGTTGACTCTGCTCAGGGGATCAAGTCTGACGGGGACACACTGGCTGAGAAACCCGAGGGACCAGTAAGCGAGTCTCCCGTCACTAATGAGTCACTAAATGCCAAACATGAATCCTAGCAACGGAGGTGATATATCACGGGGAGCTGTTTAGGATAAATCTATATGCTGGCACATAGGATATTATAAGATGGATGATAATGGTTAATGTCACTGATATTGAATGTGTATAAAGTAGAATAGACTAGGAATATTCCTCTCATGTAAATACAAGCCTATAATACAAATAACTAGGTAGGTACCTAGGTATCTACTTAGCTAGGACAGAAAGAAATCAACGACTAGAGAACCTGTTTTCACAGAGGATGTTTGGAATATTCATGATGCGCTAAAAATTAATGGAAATCATGAAAAAAAATATCATAACCTACCGAAATTGAGAGTTGTACTTCCTCATTGTATTCTATTAGATTTGTAGGATATGAGCTTTCCTATCTTCTATACAGCACCCTTACTTGACTCTCCTTTCACCCTTCCTAAGCAGTGGATACTTCAAATGCATTGTGCCTTGATTAAGTCTTTGACGATAAAACCAAGTGTGAGAACAAAGCCCTTATTCCCATTCAAGTCTTATAATAGCACCTAGTGCTTCCTTTAGTTACATAGTCGTTATAAACAGGCTTGAACCTCTTTTTTTTCTTTGAGAAGTTGCTGCCTGCCTTTTATCTGACGCCCTGGTTGGCATCGCTTTCGTTTTGGACTGATTGTTGATATTTCACTGACTTCGAGTTAATCTCACAGAAACATTGCAAATACTGTGGTTCCAACTTCCTTTCATAAATAATTCCTGATTATATCCTCTTTAATCGAGGCTTCGCTCTACAACTTCCTCATTTCCCTTTCTCTTTCCATGGAATCCAGGCGAAAAGGGGCTAGCTATACAAAATGAGCGTAAAGGTAACCCGATCTACCGATAGCTTAAACTGGACGGCTCTGTATGTCTTAGTGAGTCTAATTCCAGTGGTATTTGCAGTCGTAGTCGCCATTTCCGTGCGGCGAGACAAGGCGACGCAGCGGAAAAAGCATGACATCGAGATGGCATTGCACCAGAGGTCGTGGTTCCCCTGGAGGGAAACCGTCGCCGGCTCTGAACGAGTGAGACCTCCACCACCCGCACTGATCAAACCACCCATTCCACCACCGGATTTTGGTAGGCCTACTAGAGTGACTAAGGATGAGGGCTTGACAGGGTAACGATAGATAGATAAGTTCATCTAAAACAAACATTATGTAAGCTATAAATGCTATCGATGCTATCACATATTTCTTAAGCTTTGGTGTATATGAATTTGCTAACCTAGTGCCTCGTACGTAAGCCAGATTATATAAGTATATGTTGATGGGCAAGTCAACTCTATAGCTTGATCATTCATGACTAGCCCGCGTGTGATGCCGAACTCTATAAAGTATGTAGAGTTAAAGATGGATTACGATTGGGCCTTAGATAGATAATGGCATCGTAGATAAGCTGACTCAAGTAAGTACTTGGTGGAGACACTTTCACGTAGTAAGGTAGAAAGTTAGACTGGACTATTCGCAACCAGGTCTTATTTTTTTTGACAGTGACATATGTAGAACTCTCAATCGTGATGTGATGCGTCGGTACCAATTACGCCGGCCCTCTTAATTCTAGCTGAAACGTAATGTTTTGAAGCTCCAGTGCCGACTTGACAAAAAACGGATGCCCTATCGTAACATTGCCTACCCGTACTCCGTATGTTACTCCTAACGCCTTGGTATGCCGCAGTCTAGTGAACTTTCGTCTCCCTGATCTGAATTGTGAAGAACCGAATTTATACATGATGAACCAGAGTCCAAATGGGTATCAACAAGAGTATCAAAGAGTAGACAATCGAAGGCAAATGACAGCTGCGCGACCCATTTTCCGAACGAACGCTGAACGTTGGTGGTAACTCAAGTCTTGGCGACAGACTTCGAATAACTGTGGCTGGCAGAATAAACCCTTCATGTCCTAGACCAATACCGTCCACTATGGTCAACACACAACGCCTTACATGAAAACACCCCATTCATCATTGCTTCGGAAGGGTAAAAATCTCTCCAGTCCCTTTCTGCGGTTATAATGCATCAATGGATGGCTTAGGCGGGTGATTAGTGATTCTTAGGTTGCCAAATACCCGCGCCAAGAGGTTTGCTGATGCCAAAACCGACACCGACAGCGACGCCGACGATCAAAAATGCAATGAGAACTTTGGCAATGATCCTGTTTCGCTGGCTTAGGCGAGCCATGCACTGACACGACCGGTTGTTGATCTTAGCAGCTCGTGCCTTTTGCCGCCAATGATCTTGACCAGGCCACACGGGGCAGTCTGACTTTACTTTGGGGTTACTCGACGCTGTCTTGTTTAGGTGATCGGAGGATTTGACAGGCATCATCGCTTCGATGTCTGTATCGAATCCGTTAGGCGCGGAGGCGGAGCAAGGTGTTGATACATTCGAATTTCGGCGAATGTCTAAGCTCCCATCGGGGCTTCTCTGGATAGGAGGAAGAAGCTGGGTAGAGACAGTCAATTGGCCTTGCTTGGAGGCTTTCTCGTCAATCGAGATGGTTGCCATTTTATTAGTAGGATGGGAATGAGAATCGAGATGTGTGTTGATGAAGACGAATTTGAAGAAATGCTAGAATATATGCGCCGCCGTTTTGGAACCGAGCTTGCTTCAAGACAAGGTGTAGTTACACGTCAGAGGTGAATTGTCTAGCGGTGACTATGTTGGCTGTCACAAAGGGCAGATAAATATATGCTGAAAAGTATTGTTAATTTTGGATCTGATGGATGATCTAGCATTGCTGAAGGTAATTGCTAGACTTACTGGAAACTGCCGAAATATACCTAGTAGGCAAGGTCAGACTTGACCGATATTAAGAGCCAGCTGCTCTTGCGATTCTGTTCTGATATTTGATATATTGTGTAGGTACTTTTGGGGGGTATTCTTGGTAGGCACTATGTATGATGGGTAGAATATGGATGCACATGTGTATCCCAGATAGCTTTTCAAGGTTGATACTAGGTATCACCAAGAGCTAACCTGGCCAAGATATACCAGGAACTTGAGGGATCTCGAGGGATCAATTACGTTCGTGCTTTCAACGCATTGATGTATTCTTCAGGTCGGCGCTTCAGATTTCAAGATGGGGTCAGCGAGATCGATCAAATAGTCTAATGACAAGCTTCAAATATCGGAGTTTAAAAGAAGGTACGAATAGAAAGAAGAGAAGGACAGGTTAGCTATGTATGTGCATAGCATTGATGCTACGCTCCTAGCTTAAAGTGAAACGAATGGACGAGTTATCGAGGAACGTGAAGAGTCGTACGTGATCATGCAAGGAACAAGAGACCTCGAACTCTCTGAACTCTTGGATGGCAAGATGATAAAAAGAGAACGAGCGAGTGGATTGATGGATTGATGGATAACTCCTACACATACTTACCTTGTAAACCTACCTACAAGGTAGGCAGTGCGAGGTACCTACACAGCTAATAGGTAATACTAACAGTACAATACCTCCAGGGCTAAGGTACGCTACCTTGAACCTAATGTTCCAGACCCTGCAAACGTTAACCGTAGGCCATGTAGCCATGGCAAGGGCACCTATGGATGCAGGGTCCGGGAGCTATTGGGCAAGCTTGGGTCAATCAAAAGGGGGAAGACTGGGGGGTAACTGACCAAATAGGGTATGTGCTACCACCCCACCACTGCACAGTAGGCGTTCAACCATTCAAAGAGCGCTAAAAAGCTGGAGATATGGAGCTAAACGCTCGCACCCGCCAGAGATTCCCCTGGGTTCTTTGATTTCATCTAAACTTTCGTCTGCTCCATCCCATGTACGGACGCAGGTACATCCTACTATGCAATATGTACCTACCACACCGGTAGCCTGGGTTTTCAACAACGGTTGTTGCAACCCACTTTCCATTGATACGTTTACTGTACTATCATCGTTCAGTTGGACAACAAGCATTGTTGAGAGAAAAACGCTTTTTGTTCTGTAAACCTTTCTTGTTTTATAATTATAACTGCAAATTCAACTTAAAAATCAAGGATGCATAATTATTTATGTATATTTTGGTTGCTATGGACTGGCTACTGTAAATAAACAAGATACTTACCTGACGCGTCTACAAACAAGGACTATGTACCTACCTACCTACCTACAAACCTACAGACCTACATTTGGAAAACGATGATCTAGAGAAACAGCATCAGCATCAGGATACAGGATACAGGACATAGTACTTACTTAACGCGATTGATCTGAAGAGAGTAGATTAGGTAGACCTGTATAGACTGTTAGATGAGATCTTGATGACGAGAGATTCAATTGGACTGACTTGATTTGACTGTATTGTAAGGTAGGTAGGTAGGCGTGTGTGTGTGTATGTTGTAGGAGGAAGAAGTGTTTTTTTTTGAAGAAAAAAAATCTTTAAGTTTTTTAATCAATTTCAGGTGTTACAGCCAGTTCTTGGCGATATTATGTAAGGATTTGGTTTATTTCAATTATAATTATACAAATTCAACGGTAATCAAACTGTAAAAATGGGTTGTATAAATCAACAATCGTTTAAGTCCTCAAAAAAACGGGTTTTCGTGGAAAATAACCGTTGTTGGAAATACCCCATTGCCGGTATGGTACATAGTAATTCACTTGATACTACGTAGTACGTATTTGTAAAGGAGGTGGTTTCCTTTCTTTTTCTTCTTTATTTTCTTTATTTTCTTTCTTTCTTCTGCTTCTAAAAATATGACATATAAGATATTCGCTTTTCTAGAGCCCGCCACGGAATCTCCTGAAGCGATTACCAAGGATAATCATTGCACGTGGCTCTACTATAGTTAGGTACGGATAATCCATATCAAATATCAATGATTGCGAATATCGAACCAAAAAATGTCGTTTAGGCGCGAGCTGATCTAATTAGCGTATTCAAGTCGAGCTTTAGCGTCCCCAAAAGTTTGGTCCTATTCCAGCACCAGCGCTTACCTTAGTTTCGACTAGTCTGTTAGTATGAAAAGCACGTAGGTCTGGATCGAGGCCTCCTTACTCTACATAGCTAAACACATAATACATCCATATGTCGACATCTAGGTACATATGTAGATATTATGATAATACATTCTGTCATATATCATATGATCTTACAATTCCAAGTACTGTGGCTTTTTGATCTCCTTACTATATTGATGTTGTTCCTTTTTAATATTGATATTGAGATAGTAACTCAGATGTTCATTATGTAGGAAGCTTTCTCCTACCGCAAACACTTACTTACATAAACAGTTGGAAATTGAAACGATTGATCTTGCAGGAAGGATCAGATTCCTAGTCTCAGATCTCGGCGCGTACCCGACAAACAAATGCCTAGATGGCATATCGTGTACACTGCATAGGTGTGCATGTATCTTGTATCATGTACGCTATGTATGTACCTATGTATGCATATATGTACGGCACATTGCGTTAGGTCGTGGACCTTAGTCAGTATTAGCGGGTATTTCCGTTCAGTAGAGAAGAAACCAACCCGATTAGAACGTCCGTAGTGTCGATATCGTAAATCGTATTAGAAGTCGTATAGGCGGAAAAACCGAGTTGCCCAGTGTTTGATTACGATACGTGCAAGTTTGAATTCAATAGGGAATAGGGAATGGGTGGTTATTACTTGGGAAATAAGAATCGCTCTCTTCTTCCGAATTTGATCATTGACTTCGGTATTGTGAAAGATTGCTTTAATTGCGACACCAGGTTATCCCAGGTACATAAAATACTACCCAGGTAATTAGTCCTTGTACGAAGTATGATTTGAATGAAATGCATTATCATCCCTGCTAATCATCTCCAACTACGAACATTAAGTAATAAGCCTGGAATTGTCCAATGAACCCGAGAGTCTGCAACTCCTTATGTAATACAGCATTGGAATGCACTATGTATTACCAGATGGTGGCTGCATTTGATCTCTTCATCTTCCATCATTCCTCCATAAAGCTTTAACGCTCACAAATGACTCTTCGGGTGAGGCTTAACAGCATCGCCAAGAGACCCAAACGTTATCAATTGAATAAGATCACATCCTGCTGAATCGGCTGATGCGACCCCGGACCATTATCGCGTGTGCTACTTAGGAATCTAACCTTTATTACACAAGCTCTAAAAAACTTCAACATGTCTGACTCGAACTTCCGATGAGCAACAACGTATCCGGTTAATAATTTGCATATACTAGGGTGGTTACTTCGACTATCTAGCTATGAAGGAGCGAAGAAACAAACAGAGCTATACCATTATCAGTCTCATTACAACGTAAAAAGGGGATCTGAACTGCGGAAAGCCTTTCTTTTATGAATGTTTGCAGTTGGCCGTTAGATTCATCACCCTTGATATCCCGTGTCAAGTCCAGGATTAGGAGACACGCACATTGCTATACCTATAGATATTATATCATTGGTGCATTCATCTAAATATTGAATGCAGAATCGGATTGATACTTAGGTACGTACAGAGGCAGTAGGGTTCTTGCCGGCATCGTGCCCAGGTAAGATATAGGTATGGCAAGTGCTCCCAAGTAGAGCGTCATTGCCTCACCTCAATGTTTCCCTCGTACTTTCTTCGGTTATCGACATATTCTATCTAATTTAGAAAAAATGTTACCTAACCTCCAGAGGACCTTCCTGGGTAGATCCAATATGTAAGTCTGATGAGGAATCCTTCCTCTGTCCTGGGCTGTCCTTCCAAGTTTCCCTCTTTCCCCTGTGTTAACTCTTATTTGAACCACTTCACTTCCACTTCAAAAATCAAACCTGCCAATCTACACCTTGCAATAATCCTAAGCAAGTGGAATCCAAATATTGTCGAATTCTATCTCTACTAGGCTTTTATCAGACTGATTCGTCATGATGAAGCCAATTTCAATCCTGACAATTCTCGCCTCTGGTGGCTTATTCAACACGGCCGTGGCAGTTAGCAACCCAGACTCTCAGTCCATGGTTCTATCTGCTGCAATGGACGAACCAGTTGTTATGACTAAAGCTCTCCAAAAGCGAGATGCTTACACTTGTTACGGCGTGAGTGATCTGTGTTCTCGCATACATGTAATTGAGACTAATCAAGACTATCAGTCTACCAACACCTCCGTCACGGATTGCCAGAAGGTCATCGATACCATCCTTGCCGACAAGCAGAAGGATTTCACGCTCTGGCCTAACATCTGTGCCGTATGGAACCAGGGAACGTGCAAGGTTCGATTTTGTGCCCAGCCCTATGTGACAAGACCCGTCAATCGATCCGGAACATGGTTGGCCACTTACATAACCAGTCCAATCTTGGATGGGTGCATCAGCAAAGGGAACATGGGGGTCTACGGGGATAATGAGAATCTCAATGGCCATGCAGGTACCTACCGAGTTTGGGTATCTTAATGTTCGGATATGTGATGTCTATGATATGAGCTGGACCTGGGGGGCAGACAAGAAAGTGACGAGGTGGTAGGAACACGCTGTTAGCTTTTTGTTATGTAGCTCAGACTAGAAGATTTCAGATAATATTGGACCGGGCCAAAATGCCATGGAGATCAAGAAGGCCTCCTACGCCGAGGTGATCAACATGTATCCGTTAGCATTTGTTAACACCTTAGTCGTGTTTGATCATGCTTAATAATATTGAGATAACCTTGGAACTTTTGGGAGTATCATCCTGGGCTTTGGGACACGAACCATAATGCAAATGAGCACAGTACAACTCTCAATATACGATGCAATATCTTTGTTCGCTAAATTTAGGATGAGGAGAATGTGTATTTATAAACAATTCCTACTTGTCTACTTAGCTTACACGATATCTATTCACACTGGACCGTGGGACGTATATATGAAGGAATATGTTCGGATAATGGAAGAATTGTCTTAGAGGCGTTAAAGGTATCGCCAGTGAACATTAAACTAGCCTATATATTTCTGATTACAGTAATTTTCGTCTCAATACGTACGATGCATATCATGTGCGCGTACTAGATATGTCCCCTTTCTGCCAGTACGACCTATACTAATGATAACGTGCTCGTACTATGTCCATGTTTGACGAGGATCATTTTAAAATCCCAAGTTAGTGTCCTGAGTTTATATCACCGGCCCTCAGGTGGTTCCTTCCCCCTTAAGCACACAAATGTACCACCCATTGGTTGTCATTTCCCACTTAGAAACTTTAGCAACCTCAGGAGTCACACCCAAACGAGGTACTAATTACCTAGAAGCAAACAACATCAAGACTTATTCACCTCCCAAAAATCAACACTCGTTATTCACAACCAACACGTCAATTCCTAGAACCGTTGTAGTCTCCATCACCTACCAACCAACGCTAGACTGATTAACGGAATTCATCATGGTTCTCGTCCGAACGGCTGTCTTGGCTATGGCCGCTGCCGGTCTTTTCGACCTAGCCGGCACTGCTGCTATTGTGCCAGCATACGACCATGAAATCCAGATCACGGCTTCAACCCACAAGTGTCCGCCGGCTCAGGCTCCTCGTGCCAAGATAATGGCCGATTCCAACACTGAGCATGCAAGCAAGCGTCAGAACCAGGGCGTAGTTCACCGTTGCTACAAGCCATCGCCCATTAACGTAAGTAGTAATCATTAAGCCCGCATAAATATCCGTTAAGGTATATTACTGTGTACTTACTGACAACATCGATTAGGATCCCACTCCCTCGGTCGAGGCGTGCCAGGGCGCAATCACCAAGCTTCAGGCTGATCCGAACGACATCGTGGTCAAACTAGTCGAGGGTTGTTACCAGATTTGGAACGACAACTGCACCGCATCAGTCTGTCCTCAGAAGGATGGAACCTCCATCATCTCGCCCTCTGTCGCCGCCCAATTCATGATCGATTCTGTCATGCCTGAATGCATTTCCAACGGCCTCCGAGGATGGTACCTCGACCGAAGCTACGGTATCGGTGTCTACCTGACTTAAGCAATGGTCTCAGAAAGTGGATGGGTACCGTTTTATTGGGGATGTAGGAGGGAAAGGTTGAAAAGGGGTCTTTGAGTAGAGTTCTTGTTGCTTTATGACTGGGAAACAGCTACAAAACGATCCTTGAACCATGTCGAGGTCGCAATACACGATGAATTACGATTGATATGCTTCCAGTCCAGAAATACTCAATCGTGAATACTTGTTCCAATGAATAGTTCCGTGATAAGCCTCCCCAAGGAGTTTCCCTTTGATACATAGTAGATACACAGTACTCACCTAGTTACTACTATCCATGGGGTTGAATCTAGCATATACATAAGCCTAGACCTAGATGATCGGAACGTATTATAGACGGAAATTTTGACGGAACACTTTTGTGAAATTTGTTGTATTAGGTCTCGGCACTGACTGGCCTGATAGCCTAATTTGTAATACCTACCTACCTACCTCCTAAGCACGCATTCTCCAAGAGGGCGTCACAAGAAGTTTCGCAATCAAACGGTACAGTTTGTAGCTGGTAGGTATAGTGGTATGGATCAGTATGAAACAAGCAATACAAAACAGCTTGTAGGCCTATAACGAAGGGACCATCATCCATGGTACTGGTATTTGAATCAAGACATTGATATCAATGAGTAGGCAGAAGTGAGTTGAGGTTAAAAGAGATCCCCAGTTCTAAATTCTTGGGAGGTGAATTCCCAAAGTACCGGTACCTACATACTACTACGAAATGCCCCACATCAGGTAGTAGAACCCCACTAATTCTGCATCCCACCTTGGATTTAGTACTAATTATTACCTCAACTAAAATTACAACAGGTACCTAGCTTCATAATCCTATTGCTATTTGCTTCCCAAATAGACAGCTGGAGGCTTCGACAGACACCAGAACTTCGCAAGGGCCTATCCGCAAAAATGGTATTTTCCCCTCCAATCACGAGCTTAGAATGTCAACATATGCGTACGTGTATGGCACAGTCTGCTTAATTGACCGTATTCTAGAACAAGGACGGCTGCTACACGTACGTGCACATGCAAAGTCCCCGCGACGCCGACATGTTCGAGGATTTCTGCAAGGACAAGCTGCCCGACGACGAGATATACGTGCCGCCGCACCACCAGCCCATCAACCCCGAGGACGAGGACGACGTAGTACCCGACCAGCACGCCGCCTTTGGCATACAGAAGGCTACTCAACGCAGCAAAGAGCCTGCTTGGAAAGACCTGGGTTTGGCTGAGCTCATGGGGAAGGGCCCCGCGTCAGGAAAGGCTGGAGGGGCAGGCAAAGGCGGTAGTGGCGGCTTTAAGGGGTATCAGGGACTGCCGCGATGAAGCAGCGGTTTTAATTGTGGGAATATACATATCCAATAACTTAGTATTCATCAGATGGGCGGCATAATAGGCGTACGGGGATTCTAGGCTGGGTCGGAGCCAACATGGCGAATAGGCATAGTATCACTTTGTTTCTGAGCCGCATATTGCGAATGAATCTGACATTGTTCTGACAATGCCTACTTTCGTCTCACTATCCCGTGATATCGTGCCTGTGCGAAA
Source organism: Annulohypoxylon nitens (assembly GCA_022496965.1). NCBI lineage: Eukaryota > Fungi > Ascomycota > Sordariomycetes > Xylariales > Hypoxylaceae > Annulohypoxylon > Annulohypoxylon nitens. The sequence goes on along the minus strand of MU386654.1, from coordinate 213,148 downwards.
ATGTGTGAATCTATTCGGACCCTTCCATCAACCGTCCCAAACGCCATGCAATGCTAAATTGACCACGCATCAGGATTTCTTTTTTGTCATGCTAATATTTTCCTTTTAGCCCTTGCCCAAGAACCCCTCTCTCTCCATAACCTCAGGCGCGAACTTCACCAAGAAGACGGTCCGTCCGGGCCACATCTCGCCCTCCTCCTGCTTCCCGACGCTGTGCGCGGTGACCCTAGCGGGGAAGGCGGAGCCGTCGCAGACGCCCTCGACGATGCCGGCGACGTAAGCGGCGCAGTTGAGCTGGGACATGTCCTTGGGCACGCTGATGTAGCGGTTGACGAGCGGCTCGTTGTCGATGATCATGTACTCGTCGGGCTTGGCGGGGTCGCTCGACTTCTCGAGCCCGTCCGCCGCCCGCCCGAACAGGTGCTGCCACACGTTGATCTTGATGAAGTGAAGCAGCGTGATGATGTTCAGCGGCCGCGTCTGCGTCCGCGGCGGCTCGCGGTAGAGGAGCAGGTCGAGGAGCTTCAGGCCGATCGGGTGGCCTTGCGCGTTGAGTCTGGGACGAGGGGTTAGGCGCGTTAGTTTACCTCTTGCGCTGTCTGGGTAGAGAGTGGCTTGCTTGGATGGGAATGGGGAGGGGAAGCGTACCGCTTTTCTAGGTCCTGGATACTCTCTATCTTCTTGGATGCGTAGCCCACCATCTCGGAGAACAGGTAGGCGAAGCTAGAGCCGCTAAGCTCAGCAGTCTTGGTGCGGTTGAGCGGTCGGTGGTAGATCGTCTTGCCATTCGTCGGGTACCGCAGACCCGGCTGGTCTTTGTTGTTGCCCTTCGAGGGCTGGAGATTTGACATGGTTTCCTTGGGGAGTAGGTATTAATCGCAACGTGGTATAATGATGTGAGGCATGAGATAATGTTCTTAGTTACGTTTTATTAAATATCTGCTAAATTAGTGGAAGTTCGAGATCTCTAGGTGTTCCAGTGCTCCTTCTGTAGGTAGATTAGGTTAGGTGTGGAGCTCCCCTAAAATTGGGGGGGCATCGGGGTACTAGTACATTGAAGTTGGGGGTTACATGCAGATATTCTAACTCCATAACATCATAAATACTGTTTTGAATATGATTCTCTATATCATATCGATGAATAAAATGGATGAAATGAAGTAAGTAAATGGTTTAGACTTCATTCTGTAATTCCAGTAGATATGCAAAAGCATTATTTAGCATTGGCTGGCTATGTATATGGCTTCAAAATCCCATTATCCCTTCGGTCTATAAGTTGCATCCTTCCTGTTATATACTAGTCCTTGAATCTTCACCATATTCACCCATTCGATTTTTTTTTACCGGAATCACAGGACTTCCGATTTGCCTGTGTTATCTATATCACTATTCTAGTTGTTTGCTTCACTGGAGTAACCGGGTGGTGGCGAGACCCCCTGAGCGTCGTGTCCCTTAAGGTAGTCCTCCTTCTCACCGATCTGTTTGCCTCCGGCCTCCCACCTCTTCACCTTCTCGGCTCGTTTCTCAGCACACAATTTCTGTAGCGCGGGCCAGTACACATCATGGTTGTACTCAAACTGCAGCTCGCCTCCCGGGAATTCTGACCAGAGCTGTTCTTTCGGCACAAATTGCGTCATATCCTCGTTGAACTTGAGCTTCTCTCTCGTCAAAGGATCGATAAAAGGTGTTATAAGTTTGAAGAAGCCCCATACGACCCACGGAACTATGATTTTGAATTAGTAAATTATGCGTGGAACGCTATCCCATGAAAGCCGTACCGTTAATAATCATCGCTCTCCCAAGCCTTTCGGGATAATGGGTCTGGAGAATGTGTAGGACCTCGCGACCCTGGCCAATGCCGGGGGCAGTATTTGTGCGGTTTTTGCCCGACTTAAAATTGATGAGCAGGCTTAGTGTCTCTTGCTGAGCTGGCATGAGCTCGATAACTCGCTCAAGCATGAAAACAAGGTGCTGAACCTGTCGAGGAGAGACATCCGTGTTTTGGCGACCTGGATTTAAGTAATGGCAGGGACGGCAGTTCTTGTCATAACCCAACAAGACTTGTTTCCCAGTCTCATTTTCGGGTCCGATTTGGTCCGCACTCAACTCCTCAACCCCATATTCCCTTCGCCATGCTAGGGTCTCTTGTAGACGCTTCTCTGACTCCTTTTCATGCCACTTAGTAGCCCTAAGATATCTTAGAAGACATTCTCTCGTGAGCCACATCTTCTCGCTATCGGTCAAGGGGCCGGGGTTTTCCTTGGAGTGAACCTCAGTCCAACCCTGCACTTGTTTCAGGAGCCAGTCATATTTAGTTTGTTGGCTAGTAGTGAGAGCCGGTTTCTCCGGTACGCTGCTGGTTGAAGTAGGGGTTGAGAGCGGCGTCTTGAGTATACCGGACTCATTTTTCTCGGCGAGAATCGAGGGCTCCGCGCTGTTGGGCACTTCTGCCACCTTTGAAGTTGACATTCTGATACACAAACAACACAAAGCGAATGTAATAAAATGGATAAAAATATATAAATCAGAAATAAAAGAAGAAGGGGAGCGAAGGGAATCTGCGGTGTACCTACTTAGTTAAAGAGAGATCCGCTAATATGAATATTGGGAAGGCGGTGCTAGCTTGTTGGCTTGGCCTATCTGGGCAATCGGTAGGTGGGTCCCGGGTCCATGGACCCCTGCACAGATCCGTTAGTCCTGCTGGAGTGCTGGAGATCTTTGGTAAGTGCTGTAAGTGCGCTGCAAGTACGTACCCTTTAGTGGTTGGGACCCCTGAACCGAGACTCGTTATAGGTAAAAATAAACCGCTTAACGCGAAATAATCTTTAGACGCGTTTAACTTGTCCAACTTTGAAAAAGCGCGTCTCGGCCCCTTCAAATCACATTACCTTAAGTTTTTGGTAATGTTGGTATTGATGTCAATGTTCAGAATAAGAAAGATTACTACTCGTCTATGCTCGATTGGGATTCTGATATAATTGCCTCCCCAAAGTTCGAGTTGTTGATTCATTTTAATCACAATGGCGGAAGCAGATTTGCAAGAGTTGAACGAGCAGTTCGGTGTGCCGAACAAGAGTCTTGAACCTGATGTCGTCTCTGAGCTGCGATCCATTATGCGAATGCATCTCTTGTCTGTTCAGGACCTATACTTCAAATGGGAATCGTACTGTATAAAAATGGATATAGATGGAAACAGTCTGACCGTGGAAAACCTACGAGGCCTTAAACAAGATATCCAGGATGCCCTGGAACGAAGCAACCGAACACACCAAGTCCACATCAAGACAGAGAAGCGCTCGAGTGGGACGCCACGTACTGCCGTTAAGAATAGCGGTGATGTATATGGCATGTAAGAGGAATCATTTACTATGTTGCTAATGTAATTGGTACGTGACTGACATTGCATAGGTTAGAAGGAATGGTTCCTAATACCCCAGGTACGGGGAAGTTCAACAAGAGCGCCTCCAAGAGACGAAATCCGCATGAGACACCCTCTATAACGAGGGTGAAGGGTAATATTCTCAGTAGTTCGCCCGACTACAAGAACCAGAGCCCGTTGAAAATAGAGAATCAATTAGATTCTATGAATATTGTCTCGTAGGTTTTGTTTTATTTTATTTCATATTATATCTGCTTCGCTTAAATTTACTAAGATATTGTAGGGCGGCTTCTTTTAACGATCGGCCCAACCCTGGTGAGGTAATAGAGATTCTGAATGAGCATCTTAAACCTCCAGGTCCTGCAATAGTACCCTACGCAGAGTCGCGTATTAAACTAAATGCAGCATCCGATCTCAAGAAATTAGGCTACAAAACACTTGCCATGAAATCCTCTGAAGCATCTGAGATTTTAGATGACCGAATAGACGAGTTTCTAATCCTCGTGAGAGACCAACTCAAGATAGACGAAGGTGAATTTGGCAGCGCAGCCAGCCAAAGCACGACAGAAATCGTCGCCGTTGGCCGAATTGCGTCAGATTCCTCAGAGGGGAAGCTCAATGCGGCGTCACTTGTCTTGGAGACTTCGAGACGAACTGGTGGAGGCCTAAGGATTCCTCTGGACTTACAAAAGCTCAACGGTCGCTACCAATTCTTCCCGGGACAAATCGTTGCGTTTAGAGGTATTAACTCGTCCGGTAAAGAGTTTGTCGTTCAAGAAGTGCTTGAATTGCCTTTACTTCCTAACGCTGCGTCCTCCCCAGCAGCTATCGAAGCTCACCGGGAAAGACTTCGGGGCGGACCGGATGCGATGGAGTCTGACGACGAACCTGCGCCATTGAACATCATTATCGGTTCAGGCCCTTATTCGGCCGATGATAACCTCGACTTTGAGCCTCTCCATGCTATTTGCAGCCAAGCAGCAGATACATGCGCCGACGCTCTAATCTTGACGGGACCGTTTATCGATGTCGACCACCCCTTAATTGCCACGGGCGACTTTGATCTCCCAGAGGAAGCTGGAGATCTCGATTCTGCAACGATGTCTACCGTCTTCAAGTACATGATTTCTCCAGCTTTGAATCGTCTTGTTGCATCCAATCCCACCATTACTATCCTCTTGATACCATCCGTGCGTGATGTAATTGACAGGCACGTATCCTGGCCACAAGATCTTATCCAGAGGAAAGACCTGGGACTGGCTAAAGCGGCACGTATAGTGGGCAACCCAATGACGCTTTTTATCAATGAGATGCTGCTTGGGATTTCATCCCAGGATGTCTTTTGGGATTTGCGTCACGAGGAGCTTATCGGGGGCCGAACAGCAGAACCCAACTTCTCTTCAAGAGCACCGAAGTACTTGATTGAGCAGCGACATTACTTCCCGATATTCCCTCCGGTAGACCGACAGAAGCTTCCCAAAGCTGGCACAGAAGATGGGCTGCCTACTGGTGCCATGCTTGACCTGAGTTACCTGAAGCTCGGTGAGATGATGGATGTGAGACCCGATGTCATGATTGTACCGAGCGCTCTGCCTCCTTTTGCAAAGGTAAGAACCCCTTAACATTATTAGCTCTAATTATAAATGTCAAACTTGACCGCTGACGCATATTAGGTCGTGGAGAGTGTTTTGGTGATCAATCCGGGATATCTCTCGAAGAGAAGAGGTGCAGGTACATATGCTCGGATGACGTTATTTCCACCAAAGGTAACGGAGGAAGAATTGAGCAAGGGAGGGATGGTGCACCACAAGGTTTTCGAAAGGGCCAGGGTCGAAATCACGAGGATATGATTTCTCCAAATCAGTCACCATATTATACTAGATCACCAGTAATAGGGAATATAAACATGATACCTAGCTATTGGACCATCCTAAATATATGTATTTTCGACGAATTGGTCCTTAGCTACCTAGGACCTAGGTAATGTAAAAGGATGGGTTAGCCGGCAAAGTTGTCTATCTGACATCTGTCTTTCGTCTCTTGTCACTTTCGTAACGATCCACATCTCGTGATGAGTCCCTCTTCCTTCGGCTACCGTGACCATCTCTATCCGACCTATCCCTGTCTCTGCGGTCATCCCTTGGACGGTAACTATCGCGATCGCGGTCGCGATCCCGACTTCGTCGTCGTTCAAATTCCCGAGGTTCTCGCGGCGCATCAGAGCCAGACTTCTTCCTATCGCCAAGGGGAATCGCGTTGGCTCCTCCTGGACCAGACCTATCTCTACCGTAATCAGATTTATATCTGTCATCAACATTATATCGATCGAAATCCTTGCCAGGTCTTGTGTCGCGGAAATTCCCCCATTGGCCCGTATCCTCGGACTTGAGGTCCCTGTATTTAGATGCTCCTTTCTTGCCCAGTTTGGTCATATCGCGCATCTGGAGCGCTTTGGGGAGGAGGTCGCGGTTTTTAACATCATCCGCAATCCGCGTACCCATGATATCTCGGTTGGCCAAACCCTCGGCTTCTGCCTCGTCCCGGTAGAATGCACCCTTATGAAAGTATTTTTGCATGTACGTCATTTTCCCCTTCGAGTCTTTTTCGTCTTTCTGCTTAGCTAGGAAAGCATCGTCTTCCGCTTTACGTTCCTCTTCTGTCAGGTTCCGTCGTCGTTCGACTTCTTCCCTTTCCTCCTCTCGCGCTTCTATGGCTTCGCGCTCCCGTTTGATGCGTTTTAGCTCACGCACCTTCCATGCGGCATACTCGGCCTCTGGGTCCACATCGTCTTCGGTATCGACATCCTCTTCATCCTCAACGTTGTCGTTCCAATGTCCTTTCCTAGTCGCGCGGGCGGCGGCATCTTTGCGCATTTGTTCTTCGACCATATCATCCATAGCCTTTTTCTTCTTTGCTTCTTCTTCAGCTAGTTTAGCGGCTTCGTCCTGCTCTTGAGTAGATACCTTATTCCTTTGGTTTTTAGGTACGAACTTCGGCTTTAACATCAATCTTCGTGGTGCCTCTTCTTCGCTACTCTCTTCTTCCTCGCTGTCATCCTCGCCACTTTCTTCTTCGCTGCCGTCTTCATCTTCGCTTTCTTCCGTGACGAAACCTTCCTCAGCTGCTAGGCGAGCAGCTTTCACAGCCTCTACGCGTCTGATTTCGGCCTCCTGATCTTGCTGTCGGCGCTCGTCGAGATTTACTCTGCTGAGGTTGCTAATGATCTTTCCTGCGCTAGGTGCCTTTGGGGGTGGTGCAATTTTACGCTTGGTCTGTTGTTGCTGCTCGGCTTCATCTTCGCTAGCATCTGATTCGGATTCGGACGACACGCCTGTTGCCTTTCCCGCGCGATATCGCGTAGGTCGCGCAGGGTTCGCTGTCATGCGTTTCGGCTTCGTCGCGGGTGGCATTATGAAATAATAATTAGGGAGGAATATTACGAGATCGAATGTTGCAGATGGGAATTCTTGAGTTTGATTTTCTACACATGTAGATACTGAGAAGCCAAATACACAGCTTAACTTAAAGTCTTAGCTATCGAATAATTTCAAATGTTGCATCTAAGAGGGTAGACGCGAAGGTACCTACATAGGTACCCAGTACTTGACATGGGTCCTTCCGCTATAGGTACCTATAAGGTAGAGTCCCGTTTATCGATAACGATAAGTATTTTTTAATGGAGTCAACGATTCCCGAGCTTGAATTTCAATTGACACAGAAAACGCATTTATCTGATCTGAGGTATGAAATAATAATGGATTTTTGTGGGAGAATATTTCAAAATGAGCAATAAAATCGAAGTTGGAAATTATGGGCTGCATATCCTTACACCGAGAACGCCTAGATATTTGTCTATGACCCGAACGGAGAGACTAGAATCATAAAATCTCATCGTCTTGTTCTGCTGCTATAGCCTCTCGATTTTCCTGTGCGGAACTTGCGCCTCTGACCGAAGTTGCATCTTCAATTTTTGCGTCGCCCATTTCGTCGTCTAACTCAGATGTTTCCACATCATCATCTTCCTCCGCCTCCGCCTGGGACTTCTTAGTCGCGGGTATTTGGTTATTGACCTCATCCCATGTTTTTCGTCTTGTTTGTATCGTTCGAGCTTGCCCTTTGCTTTTTGTAATTTTCTGTTCCGTTCGGTCCATGATTGCGGCCGCTCGATCCTGTCCCTTCTCATATCTCCTTCGTGCCTTAGAGCTCATGTTCCGGCTCTTCTTCGTCTTTTTCGTGACGCCGGCGCCTTGGTGGATAGATAATATAGAGGGTCGATAATCGACTGATTCGGGAGGCGGTTGAACATTCTTGAGCGACTTATCAGTGTCGATGCCTGGGGAAGTAGCGCGCCTTGCGGCTCGAGAGTGAATGGAAGGACCTAGGGATTGTAAAGAGTTGTTAATTATCTAAATAACGTATTGTGGGAGAAAGAAAGAGAATGCGCACCCTTCTTTTTCTTTGCGATTCCGCCTTTAGCCATGATAGTCGTTATGCTTGTGCGCTTTTAACGAAATCGAGGTTCAATCTAAACTTTCAGAGTATTTAATCAAGATATGCTGCGCAATTCTAAGGTTCGAGGTCCTAAGGTCCTGCCATAATATCCATGATATTTTCTAGAAAATCTGCCCCGCAAACTTATCTGATACTACGTAGTAACGATTTTTATCTTGAATGCAGGGGTGACCTGCGTACGGTGGGTGAGGATCAGCGGATCTAGTCCCATATTTAGCTTGGAATCATTGTGTAGTTGGCAAGATTCATCTGACCAGAAACCCGCCAAAAAACCTTATGATCCACTAAAAATACATACTAGGTAAACGTCGCATCAGCCCTGTCAACCTATTTCTTTTTTACGCAGTACCTTTGATTTCATTTCCTCCAATTAACAACGCCGGAACTAAACTTAAGAGCAACCCATCTTTCATATCGCAATACGTACACACATTCAAGAAAGACAGAAAGGCAGAAAGAGGAGGCGCGCGACATGACAACAGCTTCTTTTTGCCATGGCGACTTTACCTTTGATTAATTTCGCGAAACTTTCACTGCTTTAATACTTGTTTTTTAATAATTTGGCGACTTGACATCGACTTCCTACCATCCGTCACATGCTCATCCGGGCCAACGTGCGATAACCTCTTTCGCAAACACCAGGATGCACTCCCATCACCTAGAGACACAACTTGACCCTCCCGGCAACTTCTATCCTCACCACTCTCGAGCAACGCTATATGACTGGCTTCAGCAACCTGGCGTCATCGTTCCTTTGATACTTCTTTTGCTCACCATCTTCTACCAGTATCTACATTCTTCGCCTTTCTATACACCTCGACATCCCGGAGAGCTTCTTTGGGACTTTTTAATAACCATCATCCCTTCGAATGTACTCTATGCTCTCGACAACTGGATTCATCCTCCCGCCTTTCCGATTCCGGAGCTCCTGCGACCGGCGCGATCTCGATCATACGAGGCTAAGAGTGATCTTCTTAGAAGAATACTGGGCATGGACGGACCCGGCGGCATCATCACATCCGTTGCTGATGCTGGCAGAAGAAGTTTTTCTAGTTTATCTAGCACCACCCTCATCAAGTACAAAACCGACCGACCTCCTGGCTTAGGAAATTACGACAATTCCTGCTTCCAGAACAGCATCCTCCAGGGACTCTCATCGCTACAGTCATTTCCATCTTACCTGGCTAGAGGCCTAGAACAAGAGAAGTCCGAGACCGACAAGGAATCTGGCCCAGCAACTTCCTTACGGGACCTCATATCAAAGTTGACTGATGCCAATTATAATGGGAAGACCTTATGGACGCCGAAGAAGCTGAAATCCCTAGACACGTGGCAGCAACAAGACGCACAAGAATACTTTTCCAAAATACTAGATGAGGTTGAAAAAGAGATCGCAAAGGCAGCGAAGCCAAACCGCCGTCCATCCGGGTTTGAATCAGTTGGCATGAGAGATGACACAGAAGATAGTCAACATAGCGACGACAGTGGTTACCAGTCACTTCCAGTGCCCTCCAAAGCTTCGTCGGACGTGAAGATTCTGAGGAACCCCCTTGAAGGCCTGGTAGCACAACGAGTCGCATGCGTTCTATGCGGCCATTCCGATGGATTTTCCATGATCCCATTCAACTGTCTTACGCTTAGTCTTGGGCATGAACAACAAATAGAGCATGATCTCTTTGAACGACTGGATTCTTATACAGACCTAGAAACCATCGATGGGGTTGAGTGTACCAAGTGTACACTACTGAAGCTTCAAAGACTGTTGAAGATGCTGATATCTCGCGGCAAGGAGCATAACCAGTCCGAAGATGCCTTACAAGGATCTATTTCCCGGTTGGAAGCTGTGGAGACTGCTCTCGAAGAGGATGATTTTGAAGAGACAACCATGCGAGACAAGTGTCAGGTACAAAAACGAGTCAGCTCTTCCAAAACCAAACAAGTTGCCATAGCGCGACCACCTCAAAGTCTTGCGATCCATATGAATCGGTCGGTATTCGATGAAAGTACGGGGCGTATGTTCAAGAACCTCGCAGCAGTTCGCTTTCCAAAGACTCTTGACCTGGGCCCGTGGTGCATAGGTAGCGCTGGTGGTCCAACTAATCTCGTCGGCAGTGACAAAGCTGCTCCTATCGGCACAGTCGCAAATGAGGAGCAATGGGTTACGGACCCAATGTCCTCTATGGTTTCAGGTGACTCAAAGCCCTCTAAGATTAGTGGACCCATCTATGAGCTGCGCGCCGTAATAACGCACCAAGGACGGCATGAAAATGGACATTATGTTTGTTATCGAAAGCATCCCCGTGAGCCGTCGAAATTAAATGATACTCTTGAACAAGAAACCGAGTTGCCCGACGACGCAGATGACAGCGCGACTATGGACGGGGGTACGTCGGATGATGACCAAGATTCAGATGGAAAGTGGTGGCGGCTGAGTGACGAAAGCGTATGGGAGGTGTCTGAAGAGACAGTCTTAGCACAGGGTGGTGTCTTCATGCTCTTCTACGATTGTGTCGATCCACATCCGGTTCTTGTTTCTACGCTTCAACATGAAACGGAAGCAGATGATGGCGCCACAGCCTCTCCCAGAGAGAAGGTTAATAATAATGCTCCAGGGATGATCGGTGAAGAAGAGCTAATGAATGCTTCGACTGAGAGTAGTGGCCAGCCTGGCAATAAGACGACCCTCGAACAGCTTCAGAGGCCAGTTGAGGAAGTCGCCGTATTGGATGGCGTCGCCATGGCGATAAGCAATGCCGGCCACAAGGCAGACGACACTAATACCCAATATCAGAAGACTGAGGCTATATGGTCAAATCTGATACCTCTCCTAGCAGACGGAGAGAAGGTGGATCCTATTATTCCACTTCATCGTCCTAATTGTTGATTATTCGCAGGAATGGGGAACTGGTCTTGACCATGGCGCCTAGGTTACGTTCTTGTGACGGTTGAATCACAATAAGGACAGTTGGGTGTATTTTAATTGCATACACCTTTGCATAAGGCATGGCGTTTGGCGGCATTACTTGAGGATAGTCTTTCAATAGGCATGTGCATACGATGATAATGTGTACATCTACATCCCATCTGGTGAATGAGTGTATTAAAACGAATTATTTCTAAATCAACGTGATGAAATTCATATAAATCTAATTTACTATTCAAATGCGCCCTAGGTATTAACCATTGTCATTAGAGTCTCCACTAAATGTTAAGGACCGTGCGCAGACCGGTACTCGGTCAGTTTAGCCGAGATTAATCCGATTGGCTCAAATAATGTTCTTTGAACAAAGTTTAAAATTAGAACGTACATGCACCTAGTTCTCTAGTTCTCAGCAGTTAGCTTGCATCCGTTTCTTCATATTCTTGATCTTGTAAACATCATCTTGGAACTTCGCAGACCGAACAATTGCAAGCACAACTTGACTACCACTTTGGATTCGGTTTGGACTAGAGCACATATCTAAATCTTGCGTCGACCGTTCGCTCGTACCGATCATCACAATGAACGCACCTGACCGGTCAGTAATATTTCAAACTTGGTCATCCAATTTCAATGTCGCCCCTTCCCTTGCTCGTGTATCGCCAGAGGTTGCAGGACAGCACGATGGAGAGAATGTTTCATTTTCATTCGAGAGAGAAGGAGCACGCCTCTCTATATCGTAATGGTCTACAATAGGGCTAGTAGGTGATCTCCTAAAGTTGGGAATCAACCAGATTGAGAGCTTCCTACGACTCCCTTCAATTTCCTCAACTTCTCCAAACCTCCAGCTATCTTCATAACAAGTATCTCCGACGTCGTCGGTATGCCTCTCACAAACATGAAGGGGGATCCTCTTCGCTTAGGCAGCAAGGCTCCTGATTTTAACAGGTACCACAGTCCACCTACCTGAAGCAAAATGCTACATATTTGCTCTCTTCCTATCATCATCACGATCACCACCCTTCTCATACTGCGCCCAAAACCCTACACTTACGTCACATATTACCTTACTATCTACCATTAATCTGCATCATCAATAAAAAACATAATGACCAAGCCCAATCTCCATAAAACTAGCATGGCTTTGACCAATATATGATTGAAATCTAACAGCCTCATAGTTTCGAGCTCTTCCTCCTCAACGATGGAGAGAAGAAGATTACGGAGAAGCCTTTCGCAGGTAAGGGAGTTCATCTGAAGAGTTGAAAAAGCTTCTTGGGTCTAAAAAGTCTAGGCATGTCCAACACGTCTGATTTCATCATCTTGAAAGAGGATCATACTATCGGCAACCTTCTTGCTGAGCACTTCAAGCAACATCCTCACGCGATGATGGCTGGTTACAAGGGTATGGATCTATTTTATATTCGTGTAGAGCATGTAAACGCTAATTATCACAGTGGCCCATCCCAACGTTCCTGAGGTACTGATTCGCCTCCAAACTGACGGTACCATAACTCCTCGGGAATTATTCATTGAGGTGTGTAAGCAGCTTGTCGCTTCTCTTGGACAGCTTGCGCAGAATTTCACCCGGGAGTACGAACTCCGTCGTATGGCTGGCGCTGGAGATGATCACAACTCTGGCGGTGGCGCCAACGGCAAATAAGTTCCTCGTTACTATGGCATGGCATTCTCAGGCGTGGCGTTCTCGCGATATACAATGGACTATGGCATGGGCAGATACCTGGCGTTACGGTTGAGAGTTGCTTCTAGTGCACTGTACTTCTCTTGACTTCGGGTCCTTTCGATTCGTCTATAGATAAAAATGGCATATGGAATTGACCTGACTTCTGATTAGGTCATCTCTACCATAATGATTTTGCGCCTCTAACTCGATGGTCATTGTGATTCATGAAAATTTTTGTTATTCATAGTGACCCGATGTGTCTTTGGTATTCATTCATCTTTCATCACCAATAACTTCTCCTAATGAGTCCTCAAATCGCCCACCTAGTTCCCAATCTGATCATGTCGCTACGGGGCCTTCTCCTCCTGGTATTAACTATAATAGATTGTGAGTCTTACACTGCATGATGTGCTGGGCTCAGGAACGTACCATGCAAATGTTGTTGCCGTTTAAGAGTATTTTGGAGAGCTTGGTGTGATTTCCAGAGTAGTCGCTGCATGCCGTTAGAGATTGCTCAAACTTGCTGCTGTAAATATATTCACATACAATTCGGTCACATCCTCTAGGACCATGTCTATCAACTATTAGTTTGTGTTATGTAGCCGTAGAGGTTTTTCAACTCTACTCACTGACGTAGTCATCGAAGCCGAGAAGGGTTCCGCTGAACTCTGACCAGATTTCTTGTTAGTTACTGGGTAATGAATGGTACTTGTTCGGAATATCTAGATCATACCTTTGTCACCCTTCATGATGACCCATATCCTCGAGCCGACACACTTGTCGATGAGTTCTGCGACATATGTAAGTTACAGTACTTAATAATTAATTTAGTGGAAGAAAACTCATTTACCTAGAGGTAGAAGCTGGGAAGCCATCTTAGGGGACAGAACTATCTTGGCAGATATTTTAGTCTCAAAGTGCGGTCTAAGTTATATCGTTCTCATTGACAGGTGAAGTAAGAAGGTCAAGTATAGTGCAGTGTAGAGTGCTATACTTTCAATTGGGCTTAGTCCCCAGCCCATATTAAAAATTGGTCACCTGATAACGAGTGGCGGACGCGTTAGGTGCTGTACTTGGCTCAATCCTGATGACTAAGCTCTCCGCTCGGTCTACGACATCCCGCTATCAGTGGATACTAGCCTCTGCAGCCCCTGTCAGCTGGTGTAGGCGCCAACTTGGAAACTCCATAGCTACTACCTAGTACCTTCACGTACCGGTCCAGTAAGCTTCAACCTTGAATCGCCTTCGCATTCCTGAAATTCAATTTAACACACCGCTACGACGCGTCTGCCTGACAATCATTAAAATCATTGAGACTTGTACTAATCTCATAGTCACTATGGAGCAGTGCTCTGATTCAACACTCGCTTATCACCAATGACGTCTCTCGCAGGTTCTGAGATCGTCAGCAATGCTCTGAGATCTCATAAAGCTTTGCATGCATCTTCCATTCTGCGGTTCGTCTGCCATCTAGGAACATTTATAAGAGGGAAAGGCCAGGAATATATTGACAATTGATTATATTTCATAGTAATTGGGTAGCACGGAACTCTAGAATGTCTGCAACACCATCCAAATATCAGTTATGGCATCCTGCGCGAGGCATCTCATTCTCGCCTGTTGCGCAGTCTCAAGTCTCGACCCCTGAAGACGCTCAGGCTTCTAATAGCGGGACAGCGGCAGCGACAGTGAGCCAAGGTCGCTCTACAACGCCTCACTCAGATGACTTGACGGATTCTTTCCTGTACGCAAAGTTGGAAAGTCTACCATTGTCGACGCCAAAGGGAAATGCGCCAAAATCAGTCAGAGCTGCGCGCAAGACTGCTAAGACGGTCAGTGAGGATACAGATACCACCTCTGTAGATCAAATAGACTTGTCGGAACCTAAAATCCCAGAAGGGCCTCCCGTATCACCATTGCCATTTAAGATGGCGAATGACTTGTTCTACGCCGCGAAGAAAGCACCCGCTGGATCGACCGAATCGTACTGGTCCTACAGCCAGTATCGAGGGACCTCAGATGATGGTACGGAACAAAAAGTGAAGGTGCATTACTGTCGAAGCACTCATACGATGGAGAAAGTTTGCCAGGACTTTTTCAAAGGCGAGAAAGTACTCGGTTTCGATTTAGAATGGGCTGTGGAAGCAACGAGATCGCATGGTTTCCGAAAAAATGTCTCGTTAATACAGCTAGCGAGTCCAAGTCGCATTGGGCTTTTCCACGTTGCTCTTTTCCCTGATAAAGCCGACATAGTGGGCCCCACGTTTAGGGCTATTATGGAAGATTCGAATGTCACCAAGGTTGGCGTTGCTATAAAAGGCGATGCAACCAGGTTGCGGAATTACCTGAGCGTCGATTCAAAGGGTTTGCTAGAGCTAAGCCATCTATACAAGCTTGTCACGTATTCGGCTGAGGGTCGAACCAGCGAAATAAATAAGAGACTCGTGACATTGGCGAGTCAGGTAGAGCAATATCTGCATCTACCACTATATAAGGGCCAGGATGTACGGGGGAGTGACTGGACCAAGCCCTTGCGTATGGACCAGATCATGTGTAAGTTGTTTCATACCTTGGAAATGTTTTGCCTGGTCTTATAATGTTACAGACTCCTCGTCGGATGCGTATGCTGGATTGCAACTTTATGCAACCCTTGAGTATCACCGGAAGCAGCTCGATCCATGTCCGCCCACACCATATCATGCAGAGCTGAATCGGCCCATTCGCCTAGCGGATGACACATTGCTCGCAATAAACGATGATCCGATAGTGGACGCAGCTGAAGAGCCGGAACTAGAAGCCACAGTAGCTTCTAAGCCGAAAAGAACTGCATCCAAAGCACCACCTGGCTCGAAGGACTCCCGCATTGAGATCGCCGAAGACCGTGTTGCTCGTTACAAAGCCGCTCACCCCAATGCGCAAGCAAATTTTGTACAGCTTCGCGCGTACTTCATGTGGCACGAACAAGGCCTCGACCCTCAGGCGATAGCGGCGCTCTTACGAGACCCTCCCCTGAAGTTGAGCACAGTTGTCGGTTATATATTTGCGGCGATAGAAGCTGAGAATATGCCCGTAGATGCAGAGAGATTGGGGATAGAACTGTTGAGTGCGAAGCTCGCGGATATGTTGCAAACGCGGTTCCCTTATATTGCTAAACTCATCTCGAATTAGAGCTCGTGACGTCTCTTCCGAGCCTTTGAACAGCCTTGCTGTTTTACATCACCAAATAGAGGATCTTGGCGTCCCTCAGGCTTGGCTCGGATTGAAAACCGGGTAGATATATACAATGACGCATATTCAACGATCCGAGGCTGTTCATCCAACTATTCGGCGTTTGTTGATTCTAGAGATATACGAAACTTCGGAAGACATATCCTTACTTCGTTGTATATAAGTGCACAGCTGTAACTGGCGCACTGCATATTATAATACCATTGCTAGGCGATAAATTGGTGACAATTAAATATTCTGCTCCTCTAAATTGTTCTTATCGGTTGTGTGCCTATAACAGCCAGAAACATATGTGATTCTAATAGCCTCCCAATGATGATAAATTTTGCTGTACTTGATAGTACGTATTCAGTATTTGGATGGAGCCAACCGAAGACTGGTCATGTTCATCATATACACTGAAAGACATCATAACTAAAATAGTCGAGGAGCATATAGATCAGATATCGAATACCTGGTCCAAGTGGGTATATATTCACCATCCCTTACTTTTTTTCTACACACAAGTTAAATCATTCCTCCCCAATTAACACCATCCCAACTCAGCACTCTACTAATCCGCCGCCAGCAAGTCCCTACCCGCATTAATCTGCACCATCTTATCCTCACCACCGCTGACAATCCCCCAACTCTTATCCCACGCAACCCCAAACACCTTAGCCCCGCGCCCAGGCACATCGCTCTTACTCTTCTGCCCCTTCAGACTCTCCCGCTCGATCACGTACACGGCCTCACTCACGCTACCACCGCCCTCGGCTCGCGTGCCCGCGCGCACACTCCGCAGGTCCCAGATCCGACACGTGCCGTCGTGGGACCCGGACACAAGGCTGTACTCGTTGTCCGGGGACGCGCTGAGCGCGCTGACCATGTTCCGGTGCCCGCGCAGCGTCATGACGGATGTCGTGGCCGCGTCGGCGCGCGGGTCCGCGAGCGTGATGTGGCGTGCCGATGTGCCTGCTGCGAGGAGCCCGCGCTTGAGCCAGGCGAGCGAGAGCAGCGGGTGAGAGGTCGTGATCACGTTTTCGGTCTTGGATGTTGTGAGGTCGAGGGTGCGGAGCGTGTGGTCTTGCGATGCGGAATAGGCTATCGTGGAGTCGGTTGGGGAGAAGATTACGGCGGAGGCGGGGGAGGTGTGAGGTTGGAGGAGAGAGAGGGGACCGCGTTGTGGTGCCGTTGAGGCGGCGAGCTTGCGCTTTTTGGAGGTCGTGGTGGCGCCGGGGAGGAGGGAGGCTGGGGCTGCGGGTGCGGAGGTCTTGGAAGTTGTCCAGAGACCGATGCTGCCGTCGCTCGAGGCGCTGAGGATGCGCCCTGTCGGTCCGTGGACATCGATGGATTCGATACATGCTTTGTGACCATATAATTCGAGCGAGGGTTTTAGGGTGCCGGAAAAGTGGTCATCTGCTTCAGTATACTTCCATATTCGGACAGTGCGGTCGAGACCGGCTGATGCGACTAGAGACGCAGACAAGAATTTGGCGGATTTGACGGTGGCACTGTGGCCACCTAAGCTGCCCGAAGGCGATGTTGCGATCACATTTCCCGAATTGTTCCATATCCTTAACAGACCGTCGTAAGATGCGGATAAAATCCTGTCTTGGCCTGTAGAGAACTTTTCGGAGCTCCATATACCCGCGCGCGAGCCCTCCGACAAGACATCGATATCGCTGACCCAATCATCGTGCTCGAAGCTAGCCTGGTAAACGGGCGGTATCAAGCTGCGCACGTACTGCAGTGTAACCGTGCTCTCGGCGGACAGGCCGTTGGCCTTGAGGTAATCTTCGAGCGAGGTCCGTAGGATGGCGCCATTTATGAGGAAGTCAAAGGGGATGGGCGATGGGGTGTTGAGCATAGATTCGGAGTTAAGGACGCGCGATAGGCCATATCGCTTTATATCTGAGGGAACGAGCAATTGTGTTCGGCCTTCTGGGAGTTGTAAATCCGGTGATGTCGTCGTGAAATTGACCCTGATCTGCTGGGGCTCGAGGGCCCCGGGTCGGGGTATGGACGTATCCATGCCTCTTTTTTGTTTATTATTATGTAAGGAACTTCAGAATCGGAATCCTTTGGAATTTATATAGGTTGAACCAAGTAATATCGTAGGAATTCGTTTCAATGGTATTTCTTACGCTGTCGACTGTTAGGATAGGTTCTTTTTAGTTTTCAGTTCTGCGAGTTCCAGCTAGGAACTTTTTTTCTTATCGATAGCATTAGATGCCATAGAAGCTCCATAATTCACACTGTAGCCATACCCCGCGATACAAGGGTAATGGCCAATCATGGCAGCCGTGGTTTTGGCGTAGGTTACGCCACATAAAAAGATAAGGATAATGACAGCCACGATCAATTAACGCCAAAACGCGTCTTCGGTCCTTGTGAACGCGTCTTTTCGGTACTCTCTTTCCAAATTCTATACCGCTCTAGTTTTTCATTCCCAGGCCCCAACAAGGATGCTGATGACGTCGTTTCTCAATGTCTTCTCTAGATGATATCCCCGGAAACATGCTCCGGAAGCCTTCGTATGTTCAATTAGTTCTATTGATTACATATGACGATATTAACTATTCACAGGGGCAAGCCGGAAGAGGAGCTGGCAAGAGCGCCTTCGAACTACAAGCCGATGCACTCGTTTAGGCTTGATAAGGATAAACCGTATAAGCAGCAATTTGCTGATATGTACTTCCTAAGACTTACCAAGATTAAGCCTGCTGTTGAGCAACTAGCATTTGAGGCATGGGATGGCGAGGTCTACCAAGACACGCCTGTGAAACAAGCCGAGCGGGTGCTTGACATTCGACAGGGTGAGCTATGTTGGGTTGTTGGCACCGTCTATATGGATATGCCCCTAAAGCCTAATATTCTCGATGACGTCTCTAAGGATGTACGTATTCAACTTGTTGCATTTCTTGTCTTAACTCATCTAATATTTCATAGAGATGGCTTTCAGCACCTATTTCGAATAAGAAGTACTGCTCAGATGATGGCTCAGATGCCATCATGCTTGAAGACGAATCTGGCCGCGTACGTCTTGTGGGAGATTTGTTAAACTCGGTTATTCTAGTCACCGGCTGCATCGTGGCTGTCATGGGCACTGAAAATTCCAACGGCGAATTAGAAGTGGTTGACTTAAAATTTCCAGACTTGCCCCCGCAACCGGATCGCTGGGCCTTATCTAATCCTCCGGCTACGGATGACGGCATGAAAGGAGAGAAAGGCAAGCTGAAAGACGAGGATACCGATATGACTGACGTTAAACCGAAAGGTAGCGGAGGTAAAATTGCAATCGTATCCGGCCTTGGGTTTTCTGGTAGTGACGCGTTACATGCTATCGAGTTGAACCTGCTGCTGGAATATTTGCTGGGAGAGTCTCTAGACCCCGCCGCACAACAAGAGCTATCACAAATAGGCCGGTTGATTATCGCCGGAAACTCGATATCACTGGAAGAAAGGGCCCCAACAGACGAGGATATGACCGAGAAAAAGGCTCAAAAGAAATATGGATATGATAGCAGCTCGTACAACGCCCTCCCGTCGCAACTTTTGGATGAATTTCTCTCAACACTGTTGCCGACAATGCCTGTTACCTTATTACCCGGTGCGCAGGATCCTGCGAACGCTAGTTACCCGCAGCAGCCGATCCATCCGGCTATGTTCCCCCACTCCAGACCATATACAGCACAACCAACGTCGTCGGAAGTAGGTTGGTTTGACACGGTGACAAATCCGTGGGAGGGTGAGATTGAAGGTTGGAGAATCCTAGGAACCGGTGGCCAGAATGTGGACGATGTTTTCAAGTATGTGGGCAGCAATGACCGTTTGGGCATGATGGAAGCTATGTGTAGATGGCGATGCTGTGCCCCAACAGCGCCTGATACTCTATGTAAGCCAACTTCCCCGATCCCTATCCTACCTTGCTAATGTCATCAGGGAGCTATCCATTTCAGGATGACGACCCATTCGTGATGCAGACATGCCCACACCTTTACTTCGTGGGTTGCCAGCCCGAATTTGGTACCACAGTAATTAAGGGACTAAACAATCAAGTTGTGCGACTCATCGCTGTGCCGTCTTTTTCAACCACGCGAGAAATAGTTCTGGTAGATTCAGAGACTCTGGACGTTACGAAAGTCAAAATAGTTGCAGTCTAGAACGCTGCCGCGAAAATGGCTAAGCGAGTTAGAGCATATAACAGAAGCTGAAAGGACTGGCGAATCAAGCATTATTACCAATACATCTGCAGAAACAATGAGAGACCGGAACTAAAATCCTGGGTTAAGGCAACTCTACTAGAGGTTGTAATGATTTCTAAGGTTGCTCTTTGCTAATTCAGTGAAACATATCGGGAAAAGGTTTCGAGGGCTTTTATAGCTAGCTGTGAAACTTAGTACGATATACCGAGAGGTCGAATGGTTGTGTAAAAGGAAAAGTCCTGAGGTTATCCATGTGCTTTCAAAATTTACTAAATAAAAGGCAAATTGTATCTGAAGGTGTGCTAGTTCTAACTCTCGTATGTTATGTATCTGCCCCTTTGGGCTGCGATATCAATGAAGGGTTTGTAGTTCTCAATTGGACGTGAGCGTGAAATAATCTAAGTTCAAAGATGATCTTGCTGGTCGCGACTTCCTAAGGTTGTTCCAAACGTACCTGGCTAAATTTATCCGATATTTAACCATAAAGGCAACGCAACTGCCAGCAGCCGCCAAATTAAAGTTTCCCAACCAGTCACAGCTATCCACTTGTGTTGCACAATTGCCCCACAAAACTTTCCTCTCCCCTCACCAAAAAATCAATCTCACTCCCATTCTCAATTTAGAAGCAAACATCCCGCGCATCTGCAAGTCAACCCCCTGTAGCACTTCCGTTCGATCCTTTTAGCGCCTAAATTTTTATCGCAATTTTGATTCTTTCTTTATCATCAATCGTCCGGCGTCCATCATCCATCCTCTTTTCACGCCTCTATCTTATAATCAGCCTACAAGATGGAGTTAGACGTGGATATTGAAGAATTAATTGATGAACTCTTAACAGAGATCGCCTTCTCCGGGGTTAAAGGTGAGTTTAAATTGATGATCTACCGAGCGATGTATAGCCAATGCTAACTCATTCGCTAGGATGTTCCGTCTCTGCCCTGTTGAAGAAAATAGATTTTTTCTACAACAATGCTCAAAATAGCAGCGACGTGGATAAGTCTGGTGGCATTAACGGCAACACCGCCGTTTCCAATCATGACTCTTCCGTCCAACAAGATGATCACCATTACGACCTTTCTGTCTGCTCGGTGATTTGGAATTGGCTGGTTGCAAGATCAGATGTCTCCGTTGGCCCCAAGCGAAAATTCAATCATCTCACATTAGATGAGATCCTAGCTCTTCCAGAGGAGAAAGATCCTGAGCCTTCTACGGATAATGTTAAATCAGCCAACGATCAAACCGCCACTCCTGTAAAGGATAAGGGGCGTTCTTCGAAGCTCACACGAGACCATGAAGAACCTGCGCAAGATTCCAGACCTCGCCTTCATGTTTCTGAGGAGCGACAATGGAACACGCTTGCTGGTCATGGTCCAGATAACAAGAGGATACCATTATTTGAATGGAAGGCGCTTGTTGATATTGCATCCACAAGGGAGAATGGTATCCTTCAAGGAGATCTTGTTCGGCTGACTGGCCAAGATAAGCGCTCTCTTCCCACACGGACCGATGCCCTAGCAAGAAAGGGCTACATCATCAAGCAGTCTATAATCCTCCGAGGTTGCCGATCTAGCAAGTTGTGGCTTGCAAAATTTTCCGAGAGCGCGAAGCAAGGCCGAGATGGTCTTAACTTCGACAAGGTCGATCTGACGAAGGAGACTTTGACTAAAGACCTTGCCCCGGTCCCGTTTAGTGATTGTTGGAATGGCGGAAGACTCGACTACATAGCTATTGCACAAGCCTTCAATGCCGTTCTTAAAGCATGGGGGATTATGCGATACTGCGACATGAGAACCAAACTAGACGCCAAAGGCGTGCCCCAAATGAGAGCATTAGCAAAGACATCGCGATGGTTCACGAACATTGGAGCTGCGACATTTGTCGCCGCACGTTTCGCGAACGGTCAGCGACTTTTCAAAGACTGTATCAAGTTTATAAGGGAGCCGACGGCTGAAGAATGGAGAGTCTTTCGGACTACTCCAAGTGCTCACATTAAAGTACCCTCTGCGCGTCTAGGAAAAAGAGGTCAAGCGTCTCGAGCTAGATATAATAAAGGCCAGGAGGCGCAACACAGCCCTCATTCACAGCCCAAAACGAGAAGAATCCCCAAGAATGAACGGCCACCGGAGCCCACGAGCCACGAGGTAACACCTTCATTATGGAGTCCACATGAACCAATGGCAAACACAGCATTTAAGATCATTGAGCGAGCTGGTACAAATGGGTCTTCAAATGCCAAAATCGGTCGTAGTACATTGGGTCATAATTATCGCAAATATACTGCTGCACTCACCGCAGTGTTGTCACAACCTAATTCACAACCTGGCCACCTACAACATCTAGATGTTGTCTCGCAGCTGACTCGCTTGGGGAAGACGATGACCTACCAGTTTTTCTCTGCTAATAACAAGGTTGGAGATCTTTCTACGAGTCTCGAAAAAGAGGATGGAACCCAAGCGCAGGAAACTGAGGTAGCCGACCCAACCCTCGAGAATAACTCGCAACAAAAAACACCGGTTGTTCCATTAAGCAAATCCGAATTCTCACAGCCTCTAACATCTAAATTTGCGAAAGCGCCCGTATCCTCACTCTCCCAAATTAACCGTACTGTGGGAAAATCCACTCCTAAGTGGGGAGGGGGAGGGAAGCGGAAAAGGGTCGTGATGGAAGAGCTTACTAGAGAAGAAAGCGCCGGCGCTCAAGAGCCTCCGAATAAGATGCTTCGGTTAGAAGAACCTTCATTGATCGATGAAGGGAACGATGAGGAAAGGCCCATTGATGACCACGAAACAGCAAAAGAGTCCAAGGTAGTTCCTACAACAGATTCCCGACAGCAATCCCATGCTTCGGAAATACCGTCTCCCTCCGTCTCTGCTCCGCCACTCCGTCCTTCTCGACCGCCTGGCGTCTATCGTGAGCCGGACAACATGTTGGACCCTCCTGGAAAGAAGGGTAGACGAAAGAAGTCCCTTGTTCTCGCATTTAGACATGATGCACTCAAAGACCCTTCTTTTTTAGGGCGTCGTGCGGGTTATAAAGATGGCTTGGCATTACCGATAGGACTCACAGATCCTGTAGATTCAAGCCAAATTGAATCCCAACCTGCGGATCAAGGGGATTCTACAGTGATCCCAGAAGCAGTATCCGCAGAGCCAAAACGAAAGGCGGGGCGTGGCGGTAAATTCGACTTTCGATGTGACAAGTGCGGCAATAGCTGGAAGAACTCCAACGGTTTGGAATATCACCTCAATAAATCCCGATCTACTTGCAATCCGACATACGTTGCGCCACCTGCTCCGCCCCCTAAGCCCCCCCGACAACTCCCGAAGCCTAAGCCCATACCTGAATCCGAACCATCGGACCAAAGTAAAGGTCGGGCGAAAACTTCGTTACGACGACAGGACTCAAATCGCAACGAGGCTGAGCATAGCCCTGATGTTGGAAGCCGTCGCATCTTGCCCTCTAAACGTACTCGTCCTAGTGAGACCCTCATATCGGACCAATTTACCGAGGATTCGTCTGCATCGGAATCTATCAGAGGCTCCGTTACTTTGCGGGACTTAGAGGCTTACAATATTATCGATCATCGAAGACGTCGAGGAAATATCGGCCAAGTCGCATCGCGTAGCCTACTAACTACAGCTTCTCAAGTACGACAGGCAGGCCACACAACGCCACGAACGAAGGATAAGAGAGACTCTGGGACCAATGAACAAAGTGCAATACCTAGTCTCATTGTGGGAGAACAAGAAGAGGCTGGTCATGGGGCAAAGCCTGGTTCGGATGCATCTTCATCAAAGCATACGGTGCATAAAGGCATAGAAAAGAGTGCACAGGCGCCAGATAACAATCATTCCGCTATTGCAAATACCACGGGAGATGGCACAGGCACCGCGATAGATAACAACCAACCAAGTAAAGATACTCGAACCGATCAGACGGCTGCACCAAAGAAAACTCCAAAGCGATCGAATCCTACTGTAGGGACGTTACGTAGGGAGCGTACCAATCACATCATCCAACATTTGCTTGAGAACAATGACGGCATATTTCCCGGCCAACGCTCTGTATACCAAGCTATGGTATCTATTTGGGCAAAGAAACATCGTGACATAGAGCCTCCTGACTGGAAGGTCTGTCAAAACGTGGTGAATAGAATGGAGAAAGCTGGCACGCTGGTACAAATGCATTTCTGCTTCCTCAATGAGAGGGGAAAGCTTGAGGAATGCGTCGTACTTGGAAAAACTACCCCTGGGCAGAAGACCGACGTGCCGAAATTAGCCTCCGAGCCCAAAGTAGTCACCATGAAAAACAAGATGCGCGAGATGTTCCCGGAACCGTATATTCCAGAATCATTTTCGTTATCACAGGAAGAAGACGAACTATTTGGCGCAATTGGATCGCGGCTTAAAGATACCTCACCATCAAGTAATGCTCAAAACCGGCCCCGACAGCCAAGCATTGTTGAGGTCGATGAGGATATGACTGGTATTACTGAAGATGTTGAAGTTCTGCAGTACCCAGAACATGTTACGATCAACGGAAAGAGACCAGCAGAAGATGGAATGATAGACACACCCCCTGCTAAGCGAGCCCGTACTGACGCCTCTGCGACCCATAAACCTCTGAGCGCCCCCAAACCCGGGAATCGGCGCGACCGGCGTGATCACCGTGAATATTGGGAAGCTGGGAAAGTTGCAAAGTACATTTGGCAGCAGAGTCAGATCGAGAAATGGGCACAGAAAACTGCTTGTCTTCAGGACTTTTCAACTGGGACGTGGTCGATCTTGCCCCAAGGGACTACTTCATCACAATTTGATATTAACATGGTCTTATCTTCAGAGTGGCGGCATCGTAACAAGCCGAAGACTGCTGGGAAGGCTTCGAGGGCAAAATCTACGAAGCCCTTCGATTCGGCTATGTGGAACCGTAGATACTCAGGAAGTGGGGACGAATCGGTCATATTGGCGGGAGCAGATCGGTTCGTTAAGCCGTCAATTTCTACATCATTCGTACCCGATGATTCGGTGTCAGAGGACGAAGACGAGGACACTGTTATGATTGATGTCCAACATGATAGCATTGCGGAGGACGACTCGAACACTATTTCAAATGAGCCTGGCACAAACTTTGCGAAGCGTAAAGCGATCCGGGATAAGGGACCAGGCTATTGGCCTTCGTTGCCATCCAGCTTTTTCGAGGAGAACTCGAGCTTCGCATTGTCTGGAAACATGCCGAGCACGAAGTGGTTCATACGGGAGAATTTGCCACAATGTGCAGGTGACATTATCAAAACATTCCGAGGGAAGTTCCAGTTCAACTCTTGGGCAGACCCCTTATACGGGAAATTTTTGAGAGAGGTGAATATTATTGAGGAATGGGAGAAATCCCCTGATGGATCTCGACTGCTACTGCACGGATCAATCACACCTGACTTCGACTGCATATTCATTTCTTTATCTCCTGATGTTTCAAGAGCAAATATGGAACCTATTACTCATACTCTAGAGTGGCCGCGCACAACTCAGTATACCGCGGACAATATTCCAGATGACATCAAGAACGCATCACCTAACGATGAAAATGTTGGCGTATCACTGCCTCTCCCCCGCAATAGGGGTAGGCCAAAGAAGGATTCGAACGGCTCTCCAGCCAAGAGAACATATAAACCAAGAGCGCCTAGAACCCCAAAGAAGGTTCAGGAAGAGATACTACCTCGAGTAGAAATACAATACAAAACGCGACAATTTGGACCAATTCCCATCTTACACCGAGGGCGCGTCAATAGACCAGCGCCTAACGAAGATAAGCTTGGTCTTAATGGCGAGACCAACCTAATAGCCGCATTTGTCGTCTTCCAAACTCTTCTGGGGGGCGTGGAGAAGAAGGTGGATATTGGTTTAATTCTAAAGACTTTCCCTCAGTACTCCCACTCATTCTTGAGAAAGTTCTGGCCTAGGGCTAGCAAGGAACGCAAGACGTACATCGATGCCTTGACCAAAAAGTTCCAATCATCTTTCATCGAGGCATATGAGAAAGGAGAGATTAAGCCCATCAATTATGACGACCTCGAATCATACGACTGGAGATCTTTAGTCATTTGGGCAACCAAACTCGAGACCCACGAGAAAGTAAAACTTCCCGATTCCCGTCGTGCTTTGCAAAGAACAAATTGGCTAGAGGATCAAGACAATGAGATTCGTGATTGGAGAGATACGTGGTTTCGGGGCTTAGCTTCTGTATATGCTCGAGTCGCAGCAACCGCCAGCAACCCAGTTTGCATTCCGCTTAGCCATGGAGCGACAGCGGAAGAAGCACTCATCGGCCGCGCAAGATCGTGGGTTCGGGCTTTGTGCGTTACCCCGATAACGCGTGCCAAGATGCCGGAAGAAATACGTGCGAAGCTCCTAAGATTGATTGGTAGAGATGAGGACGGAGCGAACAAGTTGCTCAAGAAGGTTGTCGATCAACTTACGTCGGAACGAATAGCTGCCAGAAGTAAGGGCAAGATATTCGGCCAGGCTTTAAGATTGCACGGGGTCTTTTCGAAGCAACTTGAGAAAGCCGCCACAGTTGAGAAGTTTTACCAAGCTGTCAGTTTTAAAGCATCGCTGGACCAAACTTTCCGCGACGGGGGCGAGTTTGTTGTACGGTATGCTGCTAACGATGGTACGATTATGGCGATTATCAACCTCCAAGCCCACGGTCGTATCCGAATAGAATCTGATAAAACTCCCCACATCCCTCTTGGATTCGAGCCCGGGAACTACGATGGTAGAACATTCCCGAAGAGCTACTATCACTTTGAAGTAAAACTATTCCCTACGGAGACTTACGTTTTTGATGAGGACCTGCCCGTCCTTCAACGGGTAATGGACATGGAGCCACCCAAGGAAGGGCCTCAAGAGGAAATTCCTCTCTGGGTTGACTTTTTCGGAAACCTCAATATGGGCCGATGGATTACGTATCTCGGCATGATGGTTCTAGGAATGGCAACCAAGGGGCCTTTGACGGAGGAGACTGCAAGCGTGCTTATGAAGCCGTTTGTGGAGCCGTTCGAAGCGAAGCTGATCATGGATTGGACCGATAAGCTAGGAATTTTGCAACGCATCGATTCGGATAAGAGTGCGACGGTGAGCGAATGGTGGTGGCTAGTCGTGGGGACGCTAGCACAAGGATATCGCCAGGAAGTCCAGGCAGCGGAGGCAGCTCTGAAGGCTCAGGAAGCTCGTATTCTTGAACTGGCCGGCTAAGAAATTACAATTCACCTTACGCAGATTCGTACATGAGAAATATGGTACGGTGCGGGTATGGGGCATACTGAGGCGTTTAGGAGTTTGAGATATCCCATGGGTTTTACTTCTAGGTCTTGCTTTATGCCTTTAAGACTCGGTAAAATTGAGCATAATGGACGATATTTATGGCACCACTATTAGGAACTATGAAGTACTCCGTAGACCGTGATTTGTGACTTGAATTCGTGTTCCAAATGATTCTATTCAATGCCAGTTTCCTATGTACTCTCTACCCCATATACCTACTATTACGTACTGCTCATATGCAGTAGTCTATAAACCATGCGGCTCACAGCGGGTCAGTCCCATCTCAAAGGCCCTAGGGCTGAAAACCTAACGCATAAGTCATGAACAAATATTTTTGTTATATAATGTTTGAATGTATGCTAAATTTCTATTGACTCAGATCCCGAGCAATATGTGTAGGGTGCTTTCGTCTAGTGGTAGGACAATACGTTGTGGTTTGTAGGCTATGACCTAAGAACAACATCCGTGTAAACGGCGGTTCGATCCCGTCAGGCGCCATAAGATTTACTTTTTAATGTTTTCTAGAGGGATAAGTATGATTCTGAGCTTAGGTCGAAGCAAGGAAGCATCGGAAGTATGCGAAATTGAGATGAAATTTGCTATATAGGAAGGTGGAGCATTCGACTCTATCATCTCATTTTCAATTCTGCTTCCTGTAAGTATGTTATACTCATCTAATATTGCTAGCGCGCCTAATAATCCAGTAATGAGATGCTAGTCTGTCGTAGGCGTAGAATCTAACTGAATTCTTGGTATCAATCCCCACGATAGCGAATCATAAAAAAAACATGACGCCTGTATCCAGCCAGTAGTAACGCCAAATCCCAATGCCCATTCTTAATGATCGAACTCAGCTCAAAAACACCTTCAGGACCATGGCAATCAACATGATCATCAGCGATATGATAGCATAATCAATCCATGGAGGCACCCCCGTATCCGGGCTCGCCCGTGTCGCAACTGGAGTCGATGTCCCCTGGTCTACCGGATCCGGCAACGGCGTTCGACCAGTAGGAACCGGCACTCCCTGACCCGGTTGAGCTGCTCGCGGCAGAGCCGTCGTAGGCGTCGGTCGCAAAACCTCGTGATCAGGCACCGTCTGAACGAATCCCTCCGCCAACTCAGCGCTCTCCGCATCCTCCTTCGCGCCCTCCTCGCTAGCGGCTTTTGCCCTCTCCATCTCGTCGCGGAAGCCCATCTTCAACTCAGCAGGTACCTCTACCTCCTTCCTATCCTTACCGTCGTTCTCGGCGGAGAGTTCCTTACATCGCTCCTCGCACTCGGCAATGATCTCCCCGTTCGTCTTGCCACATGTCGCGCATCGCCATGAACTACTCTCCGAGGCCAGCTTGCGCCGCACGGCGTCGCTTGTGTCCAAGCCGCCGAGCTGGCCGCGCGCGTCTGTTTCCATGAACGAGCGCAGCGCGACGAGGGCTGTGCGGACTCCCCATGCCGGCTGCCATGTCTCCTCGTGGTGTCCGGAGATGCTGAGACAGATCTCGCGGTTCGCTTCGAAGCGACCGCTTGGGGTTGTGAAGCGGAAGGAAGGAGGTCGGAGGGGGTAGGTCGGCGGGAGGACGATGCGGCCGTGGTAGAGGCCGTCGGCGAAGGATGAGTTAGGAGGTCCGCGGAGGGTGAAGTGCCATTCGAAGAGATCGGTTTCGAGGGGCGCGGCTGTGTAGTCTGGTGATGGGGAGGTGGAGAGCTCGGCGGCTTCTTTTACTGTTGGGTTTGGGTGGATTTGTTAGTTCACTGAGAACTATAGGTTGGAGCAATGCAAGGTGGGATGAATGGGAGCTTACATATACGTCGGATAGTAGGGGATTTGGTGTTGAACTTTGGGGTGGCCATGTTGATTTGGCTTGGCTTGGTGGTGCTGCTGTAGTAATTCGCGATGCGTCTGAATTATTGGCGGGGTGGTTGATGGGGTTGACGGAAGTTGATCATGATGAGACGAGAGGTAAATAAGGTAGAGTTGACCTTAGCAAAGTGATTGGTGGAGCATGTGAAGGATGAAGGTGTAGGTTTCTAGTTCAGAGTCGAATGATAGTGACACAAGTACGAGAATTCCTGCGTTGTAGGAGAGTCGAGACAAGGCCAGGCTGTCTTGATGTATCGGGTTCGGTATATTCTTGAATTGATGCGACACGATAACGGGACAAACGAGGATCCACTGGACAAGGTAGCACTTGACAGCTTAAGTAATAGCCGCATACGTAAGCAGCTCTTGCCGATGACGACAACTAGACCAAGGTGCACGTGATTCTGCGTGAAACTCCCTATCACGTGTTTGTATCTCATCTCATCTCATCCACGGATGTCCGTTCTTAACCCATATATTGGATGTTTTGGAGAATATTCTTCGATCTCAATTGATTTATCATGTATTCATTCTTGTCGGTTTCTATGACTTCATGTAAGACGCTCAAAGACGATTCTCACTTATCCTTTACAAGAATTATTCTTAACAGTGACGTCTTGTTAAACTTTCATGGATATCAATTGACTGGCAATTGCTCCTCTACATGTGGGACTTCTATTATCCCATATTAGGAGACCAATTATACGAAAACATTTAGATTGGCTGATTTATCTATAGACAAACATTTAAATAAGCTGTACTTTCCCCTTGAGCTCACCTTCAATGAGCTAATTCTTATACAGAACTACCATGGATAGGGGCGAGCTATCTCGAACCTAAATCTCCACGTCCACTCACTTGGTACGACTAACAATATGCTCAAGGAAATTACAACTGCCTCCAGATACTAGACATTAGGTAATGGAATTAGATCATTCTGTTTTGGAAAGTACAATAGAAATGGCAAGTGATTGAAATTTTACAAGGTGACACAACCTTTTTCTATGCCTACTTAATGGTAGTTTCTTTACACCTTTTTCTTATACTGCCCAGGTCCTAGGTAGGTTTTCACTGGAGAGCAGGAAAACCCATTTCTCTCAACTTCCGAGAAGTGCACCGCATCTTTGATAACATCCCCTTCAGCTATTCCCTCAGGTCCCACGGTTTCATTCGTGCATAATCTCTCAAGTCAGACCTGAAACCAACCACTCGTTCCCTCTCTTTGATAGCTCTTTAGTTGAATCGTCCTCTTATTAGGGAACAATGTCGACTCGATTCAACTCTTCTTACACCCCTCCTATGCCACGATGCCCTAAATGTAGAGCTACATTCCATAATGACAGCCTTCTTCGCACCCATCAGCACCAGGCAGGTCATTTGCCTTGTGGCTCATGTGACGCCTCTTTCCACACAATTCAGGCCTTGCTCATCCATCGCAAGGATGTACGTACTTCTTTTCCCGTTGACTATAAGTTGTAACACTTCAACTCACTCTCGTTTCGTATAGGATCATAAAGCTGTCCAGTATCTGGCCTGTCCCGGTTGTTCTAAGAGCTTCACAGCTACCGGTCAATGGGTTTATCACATAGAGTCAGGCCAGTGTCATAGAATCTTCCCCTCTGACTTATCTCAGGGGGTTGCCAAGGTGATGGAAACCATTGAGAAGAACTTGATGAAGGCTCAGTCTCAGGACGAAGATTCTATTGACTTTTCCGGTCCGTCCCACATCCGCGATGTTTGGGGTGATGAATGGGCGGACTCACAGAGCTTGGATGTTCGGAAAAATCCCGACCAATTTCCAAGAATTGGAAAACACGAATACTATCACGGGGATTCAAAAGGACCCAACCTGCTCACTGCTGATGATGTCAACGACCTTGCGCCAAAGCCGGGGAACGCTTGGGCTCAAAAGAAGAATCTTTTCCCGGAGAAGGACAAAAAGCCAGCTGCAACACCAGCACCTCAGCCATATGTCTTCAAGAAACCGGAGGAGCCTTCTTCCTCAGGCCAACCCACGGGAGAACGTATCCTTGATCCCTGCCATAAAGATTTCAACGTAGCAGTGTTCTGGAACCCTATTCTGGAGACCTACACATGCCCTCACAGGAGATGCAAGTGAGTTTTGAACGTATTGTATTGATTGGCATCGATGTAGCATGTCTCACATTTTAATAGATCCAAGTTTAACCGCTCGAACGGACTAATCTCACATCTGAAGTCCTCGGCACATTCCGGGATCCAGTTTAATTGCCCAGGCTGCAGAGCTCCGTACACGTCCGTTTTTTCGTGGGTCCAGCACGTTGAAACCGTCAGCTTGTCTAAGTGTCGCCTTAGAAACTCGCCTGAAATTTATGGATACGCACTGAAAGAAATAACCTACGGCGCTCTAGATGTCGATACACTCAGCGAGCTTCCCAACTCTACAGCGAAGGTGAAGGTAGCAGAAGAGTGGGCTAAGGGAAAAGAGCCGCCCAAGAAAGGTTTGGTACCTGGTACAAACGAATATGCCGATGCTAAGCAAGCTGAGGCGTCCAAGAGCCGCATTCATCCAGGTCGAGAGAATACGTCTTAGGTGGGGGAACCGAGCGAGTTGCACAATGCGATATTTGCTTTGACCGACTGAACTATGACGGTTTCTTTAAAGAGGCTGTTACTACTGAAGTTCGACATAACTAGTCTCGTAACTAGTAATCTGTCTACCGATTTATATGTGGTTCGGATTCTTTAGGCTTGAAGCTTCGAACGTGCTCTAGCAGCTTCTTCATTTCGCTTAGAACAAAGGGTGTCCAAAGTGATAGTGCTGAATTCTCCTCAAGAGATGAATCCTAAATAGCTAATTCAATCGATGCATTTCCCTGATTTCCACATCCCATATGATGATTCTAGAGTTGATACCAGGCCACTTGAGTATAACACGCTTGATGTCCATTAAGTAATGCGCTTATGCAGAGCTGCCTTGGATGTATATTTACATTGCAAGGCGACTACTAAACAGCACCAAACAACATGGGAATACCTCGCGTGTGTTATTTAGCCAATAAACTAACATGGAATGCTTCATGGGTGTTCATTTTATCCATGAATATATCGGATTATAACTGGGTTGTCCGCGTTTCACCCTAGGCAATTCAGCCGCCCGGACTCAGGGAGTAGAGCTTATTGCCAAAGTAGCTCTGGAGGTATCCCATCTTCATGATGGCGTGGTTTGATACTACATCTATACTTTCAATAAGCCCTCTTCTAAACCCAAGAGAATTGTAAGAACATCCATTTACCTCAAAATGTCTCACCAGTCTAGAACGCTCGATGGTTATTCAGGTATTCATGGATTGAGTCTCCTTTCAAGAGTGTTGACGTCGATTCTCATTAATCCAGTAGCTAGGTTCTCGGCCTTTTCTATCTCTAGGCCAGGCGATCTATTGCAACGATGCACTTTAGAGTGTGATTGAACCCTGCATATTCATATATTGCCCAGTCGGCTGGTGATCATCGCTGCTGAGAAGGGGTCCGGCAAATACAACATCTTACGCGAGCGGGATCCTTCTTACCGGGTCGCCACCATAGCAATGGCGGGGTTTAAGTTGGACCGGGTATGTTATATAACATCCATATTTGAACACCACCTCATACCCACCTAGGACTTACTGCTGTTTCTAGTCCTCGTACAGCGATCATGCACTCGTGCGTAGCAGCGGCAGTAGTAACGACGTTGTTTTCCGTGGGCGGGACGGTGGCGCAAGGTATAGGGAACGCCGAGACGCATCCTAAGCTTACGACGGAGAAATGTACGATCAAAGACGGCTGCGTCACGCAGAATACTTCTATCGTTCTCGACGCGAGTTTCCACGGTCTGAGGCAGGTGAACGGCACAGGTAGCTGCGGAGGATACGGTGGCGGGCTGAGTAAGGAACTATGTCCGAACCACGAAGCGTGCGCGAAGAACTGCGTGTTCGATGGCGCGGATTACGAGGGCAACGGAGTGGTGACGAACGGGAGCGCCCTGACGTTGAATATGTACACCCAACGCGACGGCAACGTGACTTCGGTGAGCCCGCGCGTATATCTTCTGGATGAGGCCGAAGAGAACTATGAGATACTGTTCTTGAAACACGGGGAGATCAGCTTCGATGTGGATGTGTCGAAGCTGGTCTGTGGTATGAACGGCGCGCTGTATTTGACGGAGATGAACAGCACGGGAGCCCGCAGCGCTCTCAACCCGGCAGGAGCACGATACGGAACTGGTTATTGCGACGCGCAGTGTCCGAACTTGCCATTTATTAACGGAGTGGTGAGTTTCCGCGATGAACGTTTACTTACTTTTCTACCTACCTGTCTATTTACGTGAATGTCTCAGTGTCCTTGGAACTGATACATGCTTACATAATCAACAGGCGAACATGGACTCTAGGGGATCATGCTGCAACGAGATGGACATCTGGGAAGCCAATTCGTTAGCCTCGGCATTCACAGCACACCCCTGCGGCAACCCGGGGGTCTTCGAATGTAAAGGAGACCAATGCGGCAGCCTCGGCGTATGCGAGAAATCCGGGTGCGAGTACAACACGTGGAAGTTGGGAAATACATCATACTACGGACCGAGCCAGCCGAGCACGAACGCGAACGCGACCAAGTTCACGGTGGACACGACGCGCCCGTTTACAGTAACGACGCAGTTCTTTACATCGGACAACCCGTCACCGATCAGCAATGGCATACTGAACGAGGTGAGGAGGCTATATGTGCAGGACGGTGTCGTGATCGAGAACGCATATGTGACGGACCCGATGATGCCGCCCGGCGACTCCCTGCGCATGTCTCATTGCCAGGCCAGCGGTGCCCTATTCGAGGACCTGGGCGGCTTGACGACGACGGGTCACGCGCTGGACCGCGGGATGGTGCTCGCGTTTAGTCTCTGGAATGATAATAAACAGTTCATGAATTGGCTGGACGCAGGAAAGGCGGGGCCGTGTACGTTGCAGGAAGGGAATCCGGAAGTTATCAAGGCCCAGAGCCCCGGAACAGCGGTGACGTTTAGGAATATCAGGTGGGGGGAGCTTGGGAGCACATATGGGAACGGGACGATGGCTAGGTGAGATTCATATGAATTCAAGATTGTAGGTGAGATGAAATTCATACACTAGAAATATGAAAGGCATAAGTTATTATCACTCATATTTTACTCATCATCTCATTATATAATCAATGTTGATGACATAAATTGTGAAACCCAAATGTTAACTTTAGTAGGACCTTTTGATAAGCGCGTATTTATTTACCAAGTAGTAATTCTTCCCCTTTGTTGCGTAAATGGTTTACGAGACTTCGAAACACTGGAAATGATTACATAACACTAGTAGTCTATCGATCTATTGATAGCTCAGCCACAGCCAAGGATCTGAGCCACGCTCTTCATCCGTGGACCCTTGTCTCTTGTCACGTCAGCTCTCTGGTCGGAAAGGTTGGAACCTGTTCAAAGTCAGGGGATAAGGATCCAACTGTTCGTAAACGTTAACAATATTTTGTTTCACGATGTGATGTGATGCTTGCTTTTTTCCTTGACAGAAAATTGTCAATTTCCTTTCGCTATTTTAATATTCCCGTCCAAGGTACCAGGTAGACTAGGCAATTCAAGTTTTCGCATGTATTTGTCCGAATATTCCTCATCCTTCCTCTCTCCATTTTCTACCTAATGGATAGAACCTCGTCGCCTTCGTTGCGATCACCAAATATGGCTCGTAGATGGGCTAGGAGGTTCGAGCGCTACTGCTGCAACTGCCTCACTTATTTCCCTTTAGCTTTTGTGTACAGCCTTACAACATGGGCAGTATGGGTCGTTGTTAGTATAGGATCAAGCGCAACACAAAAGCCGGGCTGGATAGGTCCGTAACCTGAGTTTCTTGCGTCTATTTCTACGAGCTTATGCGACAGCCGTAACAATCTCGAAACTCGAAGCAAACTGACGAAACAAACTGAAGCTGACGTGTACCCATAGGCACAAAATCATCCATCGGTGGCGTCTTTCTCTACGTAATGCTCAACTGGTGCTACACCACCGCCGTCTTCACCAACCCTGGCAGCACAACCAGTTCCACCGGCTACTCGAGTTTGCCGACCAACAACCCTCCGCAAGCTACCTCCTTCACCGTCAAGTCAAATGGCGAAACGCGCTTCTGCAAAAAATGTCAGGCCCGGAAGCCCGACCGTGCGCATCACTGTTCCACCTGTCGGCGCTGTGTGCTCAAGATGGATCATCACTGTCCCTGGCTAGCCACTTGTATTGGACTGCGCAACCACAAGGCTTTTTTGCTGTTCCTCATATATACTACCGTTTTCTGTTTCTACAGTTTCGCCGTCTCCGGGTCTTGGGTTTACGATGAGATGTTGACCCAAACCCAGTATAATAATACCTTAATGCCAGTTAATTTTATTATGCTAGCCGTCGTATCCGGAATTATCGGCTTGGTCGTCGGCGCCTTCACAAGCTGGCACATTCTACTCGCGAGCCGCAACCAAACCACGATCGAATGTCTCGAAAAGACCCGCTATCTTAGTCCGCTACGGAAGACCCTACAGCATCAGTTTGTCGCGCAACACAATGGCGAAGGCATTCAGCTACCAAGATACGGCCAGCAATTATTAGATATCCACGCGAATGCGCTGCCAGGGGTCACGAGACCCGAGGAAGGCGAGATAAGAACCAGCTTAGACGGAAATAACGTGCCTCAACAACTATCTTATGAGGATATGGAACGCGTTCGGGCCCAGAAGCGATACGAGGAATACATGGACGAGCAAGATTCGGAGAAGTTGCCCAACGCTTTTGATCTCGGCGCCAAGCGGAATCTGTTGCATCTATTCGGCCCCACCCCGGGACTCTGGTTCTTCCCTATCATCAATACTACCGGTGACGGATGGAGCTGGGAGGCCAGTCCGAAGTGGATTGCCGCGCGCGATAGGATCGCGATGGAAAGAGACGAGCAAAGACGGAGGGAACGAGCCGCCGGGTGGGGCGATCCTGATCCTTCATTCGTCCCTGTCACTACCACCTTTGCGCGACCAAACGGAGCCGGAGCTACGAGGAATTATGTTGGAGCACCAAGCCCGAAATTTCAGCGATCCAGTGATGGTGGCCGACGTACGCCGTCGAAAGCCGATCGTATCCTTGGCCGGGACCCGAACCTTTACGCTGATCAACCGGCAGGTTCGATGTCGATGCGAACTTTGAACAAGCAGGGTGTGGATATCGAGAACGAGTTTGACGACAGTAGCGAGGAGGAAGACGAGGAAGACCCGGAGACTAAAGCGTTGAATTTGGTTACAAACGGTGGATGGGCAAAGAGTGGCGCTAGTGGGCTATTGAAACCATCTCCAAGAAATGCAAATGCGAGACGATTTACGCCGCCGAAGAATGCCCCGAAACAGCAAACTCATAGCGAGGATGACGATGTGGACTGAGTGAGCTGAATAGGCGCTGGACTAGCCTATGAAAATTGTAGCGGATAAAGGATAGGGGATGGGAGGGGATGATAGGTGGGGGATAGGGCTGGGATGGATAACTTCGACTTGGTATTATGTGTTAAGTTGCGGCTGGTGTTTTTGCTTGGGGATATATCACTGCATGGCTTGGGCGTTTTGAGTTGTCAACAGGGTGTATCACATATGATTTCGAGGTCTGTTTTATGGTCGCCATCGATGGTGGCGTCCGATTTGGTGTCGTGTTCTTCGGGGCAAAAAGAATTTGTATAATGGAGCCAACCCTCCTAGCGATTAGGAAACGAGGACGTATGGGAGTAAATGAATTTATGGTGATTCCTTCATCTATTGGGATTCGACTTCGTGGTTGTGATCTACTTTGGGATACAAATCTCGGGAGGGTGCGTATGAGGCTCATCGTCCAGTGCGATTTTGGTTAAGTAGTAAGTACAAATAACGGGGATCTCATTAAACAGGTTTAATCTTGTGCTCACAAACTCCCAACGGCAACGATTTAAGATATCTATAGGCTACGTTAAAATTTTTAGTACACGATGAGCCACAAATGAGTAGGGATCATGATTGAGGCTCTGATTAGGGGACATTGAAGAACTAGCACAACTTAGTAGGATAACTAGTCCTGTCGAGGTCGTTGTTCCTGTCCATATATTGGCAATGTTGGCGTGTGACCTGCTTGTCATGAGGTCACTCTCCTTCGCTCCTTGGTCAACTTGTTCCAGGAAATCTCCCTCCTTGCCCGGATCTGATGCACATTGGATGAAATACTTTCGAACATCATGGAAAGTACACTCTCTGGTATCTCTCGCAGTCTGTCGAGCAAGGATCATCACATCCTGTATGTAGTCTCCGGGGTCGTCCCTGGGAGACCCTCGAAATTCAATATCCATCAACCCACCACATCTGATCTTCTCTCCGCCCTCGCGTACTTCGGATTCCGCACTACTGACTCATCTCCAATGTTCATTTTCGCCGTTGTGAACATGTCCCATCATTGACAGTCCCACATATTCGCCCCAATGTCGAGTTTGAAGGGCCCAATTTTGATAGATGGAGACGTTTGGCAGATGAGAATCGCTTACCAGGTACCCCAAACTAGTAAATATGTTCCATTTCGTTACGATTCGTACCTATATTTCATTTGAGCAACCCGAAGACTTCTCTAATCCTATAGTCACTAAATACAAACGGTAGAATGCCAACAGGGAAAGAGGAAATGGTCTCCTCGCCTCCCTCTACACCGACTTCGTTCGTTCTGTCGTTGGACTTCTCAATCGCCTGTTTGGTTATGATATAACCATTATTAATCGTATTTGGTGAATAGGTAATTCTATTTATCGTTTATTTCCCGCGGCCAAGCAAGAATCGACCATTTTCTATCCTCCTGGGAACTGGCCTAGGCGAACGCACCATCAATTTCCTCGGTTACTCTGAAGCCAACACAGGGAAGTCAATGCGCAGCCATTCCCCTACGTAGGCAATCCATCTCTAATCGGGTAAGTTTATAAGGCACCAGTATAGCTAACAAGCTATGGTACCACTCTCTGGCGAGAGGCGAATGACAGATCGCCACATCGAAGAAATGCTCTCTAGAGCATCACTCATCACTTGGCTTGCCGGCCTGAGGACTCCGAACATTCATCTCCACGACTGCTTGGGCAGAATTTGAGCTCCGTTATCTGTTTTGGTTATTAGCGTCGCTCTGAAGCAAAAATAAGGAAGACTCACAAAAGCTATTAGAATACCTCTATGTATATTGCCACATCGAAGAGGCATGTAAGGTGCTCTTCGTGCCGCCGAGTTTCTTAAGTGCCCGTCTACTTCGATTGTTGGGGCACTCTAGCTGGTTCTGCCAATCTTGCTTGTGTCTGTCGGCCATCCATTTACCTCGTCTGTTGTGGCTGATGAAATGCCCAGCGACTTTAAGAAGCCCTGCGTTCTCTTCAGCTCTGTTGTGATCTATCCTTGGATACGGATAGATGATTTTGCAATGACTTCGAACCCAGGCCTGAGTTTCGTGATGAAGTATAGTCTTTATTGAAGGCGTGAATGTGCCACTTCTATGGCTCTCTCGGAGGTCCACCAACTAACGGAGAGGTGCTACCAATTATAGGAGGTACTCGGAAACTGTTGGTATAGTCAAGGTCCCTACACAGCGTGAGTACCAAATAGGGATATGGTACATTCGGCTTTTATGTCCTTGCGGAAACGCGGTTTTTTTGTGTTGTTTAGTTTCTAAACGAAAAGTTCCGTACTTCAGGACAGTGCCAATGTGCTTGGTTGCCAATGAGTATCGAAGACCACAACGTCGTCAATATATGCCTTGGCGAATTTATCTAAGGGCCTCAGCAAATGATCCATGAATCGCTGTGCATATGCTGGACTATTTTCGAAGCCCATGAGTGCTACACTCGATACTTCTAGTCCTCTCAAGGATACGACAGTCATTTTGTCCCTCTGCCGGGTCTCTTTCTCCCATATGTTTCCCGTGTTGCATTCTGATTAATAGACTCACATCATCGAGGGCGCCATGGAGTAGCCTCGAGGCTGGACCTGATGGCCTATCTCGGCAATTTGAGCTTTAATTTGTAGCGGTACCATCTTTTCTTCTTGCAGTTGTATGATCAAACATCCTGCTCCGTATCCAGATGAGCGATAGAATGAGGTTCTAGTCAGGAAAACCTCTCTAGTATCTGGTGAAGCGATAGGCTGTCAGTGCCTCCCGAACATATACATTAGATAAATTCTAAGATTGTTTGTCGAGAAAAGACGTCATTGTGGCCTTGCTGAACCTGGTTGAGGGTCGTTATCTCCTGCAGATATTGGTTGAGTTCTGCATCCTGTTCATCACGAGCTTTGATTAGTTCAGCCCGGACTTCTTCGCTGTAAAACATCATCTCTAAAATGAGTAACAAAGAAGAGCATGATGCCATTGTCCCTAAAGGGGGTTTGTGGGTAGGCCATTGGTGATAGACTTGAAGATGGGAGAAGTGAAGTGAGAGAAGGGAATTAATTCATTTTTCCCTGTTAACTCTACGTTGGTAGGCAGAAAAATTTATCAATATATATAAGAGCATGTTGGAGTTAATTATTGGTCATATACAAGTATATAATATGCTCATACTAAAAAGAAGCTACGAATATGATAATCTTCGCGTTACTCTCTAATATCATGCCGATAGTTACTTACGTAGTAGTGTTCATAGCCTTTGAGACGCTTTGAGCAAGTTTGATAATAAATCTCTTACCATGCGCTCCTAGATAGCAGTGTTTGTTACAGGAAGTTTCATCCCTAAGCTGAGCTGTTACTTCTACTACATGTAGTGGATGGCCTTGAAACTCATCACGCACGGTCGCCTACCTAAACATCTAATTCATACAACTGACGATTTCGTAAGGGAAATGACTGTGTGTCTCATGGATTTGTGCAGTATGACCTATTCGCTTAGAGATATCCATAGTTACGTAAATAGAAACTCACGCAAAATGTTCTTAGTTACAAACACACTGTGTAAAGATGCGTATTATGATTCTGATCCTTCTAGCATTCGCTTGGCGGTCGTTGGCATACGGGAATCTGAAAGTTCCGTGGAAGTTTTGTCGTCGCTCGTTTGTGTTTTGCCTCCCGGCTATGTCGGACCACCTTAGCAATCACCAAAGGTATCCTCTCGCTGCTTCTCGCTGAATGGAGAATATTTTTGTCAGTGAATGTAAATCAGTGAGGATTTCAGACAAGTTGTGATGTACGATTATGTCCGAACAAGCCGGTTGGGGTTCTCGCCGCCTCAGTTGATGCAGGTTGATTTTGAGGTTGGAGTAGCAAGCCATCGATTTCAGGGGGTTGGTCAGAGGATAAGGGCACGGGTACGGGGTATTGGTTTGGTCTCAGCAGGGGGTCCTCCTATACCTACCAAGCTGGGAAAACCTGCGTGAAGAAAGTGTGACGGCGGAGAAGAGCCAAGACATAGATCGTCTGTTTGTAAATCTGTCAATAATATCAGTAATATCAATGATAGATCTGTATTGTCTCAGCTACCTAGTAGGCCCGGTCAGGTACCTACTCGAGTTTCATATCTTGCCTGTGGGGATATTCGGACAGGACATGGGCATCTTGAACATCTTGGTACCTGTCTATTACCATTTCGTACATACCTAGTAGAGATACCAGGAATACCAGCAATACATACCTGGAATACCTGCTATTTGACGTCTCCAACTTCGTCGAAACTTGACCCCTGTGACCACCATCATGACGCGGTCCCAACATCTGAGCATCTTAAAAAGGGTATCGGATTGACGAATAATGCTTGCTAAAGAAGCCACTACGATCTATCAAAAATGTCAGACGTGAAAATCATGACTCACGTACCTTCGACTTATCCTATAATAGCAGAGATGATAGATTTTCGCTCATGATCACCACGCCCGTCCCTCCATCGGCAGGGTCCCCGGTCGTCCCTCATTGGAAGCCATCATAGATCGACAGACGGGTTGTTGAGATTCGTGCCGCCTGTGCCACCGGAGAGTTTTCGCGCAGGATCATGCTGTGCGTAGGTGGCTTTACGCTTATTAACATCACTTTTCTATCTCCCACTATTTGAACCAAGTTAGAAAAGAAAAGACCAAAAAGCAAAAAGCAAAAACGGCATATGTACAGTTGCATGGACATTGCATGGGACCTCCAAATCCCGAGTTTCATCCCATACCATACCATACACTCATAACCGCCGGTAGCGAAAATCGCACGAGTTACCGTACCATAACGACCGATGACCGCGAAGACGAGGGGTTGAGAAAAAAGAGGCTTGCATATACGTATGTATAATAGCGTGAGGTACTTATGTGCGAGCTGGGTTTCTTCAAGTTATTTGGCTCATTCATTCCATCAAATCCATGACAATGACACCAAAAGTACCCGGTTTCTCCCAGCTACCTTGGACTTTACCTGCATTCTTCAGCCCCCGACGATTGGTGTCGTACGTCAAATGGACCCCGAGGATCGCCAACCCGTACCCATACTTATTATGCCGTCGTGGAGTTGCAGCTTTAGTTGCACTTCCTCCACGCTCCACGCGGATAGGACCTCAAAAGTAACGCCGATGCGGAGCGACCACACGGGACGGCATGGGATGGGGATGTGGATGGGGTCAGGATCAGGATTCAATGTCAATGTCAAGGTCATGGTTCAAGGTCAGGGGGAGATCAGGGCATCAAATACCTACCAACCAGCCCAACCAGACAGCCCTTTATGCACCTCATTTTCGTACATGTAGGTCAAAAATAAGATCCTGCAACGCTGGTTATGTATG
This sequence comes from Annulohypoxylon nitens, assembly GCA_022496965.1. Lineage (NCBI taxonomy): Eukaryota > Fungi > Ascomycota > Sordariomycetes > Xylariales > Hypoxylaceae > Annulohypoxylon > Annulohypoxylon nitens. Next base: position 171,258 of record MU386654.1, on the reverse strand, counting down.
TACGTAGATTGTCATCCGTCGTCATCCCGCACAAAAGCAAAAGCCGCATACTAGCTGATAATAGCTTCTAGATGCCATGCTAACTGCTGCTAGTTCCCAGCTCTGGGCTGCTAGTTATGTATGTGCTACCCACGGCTGGATCGATCATGCAGCTCCTTTCCGCTGACGGGCAGCTCTAACAGCTAAGACAGCTCCAACAGCAAGCCCGGCAAAGCAACGCCAGCCAGCCACGCGACGCCAATAGCGCGAACTCTTGTGTGAACCATCCGTCCACCCCCATTGCGGTACTCTCGAAGGGACCTCTCGTTTAAACTTCTACCCCCGCGTCCCAAGCGCTCACGTCATCCTCGCCAACGCCAGGGGAGAGAAAAAAAAAGCCATAGGTATGGCAAGGGGAACCCGTTCGGGTGAGAGGGTGTAGGGGGTGTGAAGCGACATGGGCGATGGGGAGAAAACTCTGGGACGCATCAACCGGGCTGCAGGACCCGACAGCGTGGTACGGTAGCTCACGAGGGTTTTGCAGGGCTGGGACCGTGCGCCATTGGCTCGCCCGCCCGTTCGTAAGCGGCTCGTCATCACGCAACCCGCATGAGCCAGCCCTGGCCCTGTCTATCCAGTGGGATGGGACGAGGGGGGGCAACACGACGGGGGGAGGCCCGTAAGCCCGCGTCCCCTACCCAATGAGGTAAGGGAGCAAGGCTCGTTTGGGTAAGAAGGAATGTGATGAGAGCGCAGCGCAGCGCAGCAGAGCAGCAGAGCAGCAGAGCAGCAGAGCAGCAGAGCAGCAGCAGCAGCAGTAGTAGCAGTAGGTGTAGGTTCTTGCATTGCATGAAGCAGAAGCAGAAGCAGAAGCAAGAAGCAAGAAGCAAGTAGCAGCAGAAGCAGTATCACCAGCACCGCTAGCACCGCCAGCCAGGCGCAGCTCTCTTGCATCTCTAGCATCTCTACATGGTGGTAGAAAGTAGACAGGTACCTATGACCTACCTAACCTACTATTCAGCATGGAGTAGAGAGGTCTTTTTTCGGTTGGGTTGCAGCCAAGCACGGTTCTTTTCTTTTTCTCTTCCTCTTCTCTTCCTCTCACCCCATGTCTTTCATCATGCTCGCTTCCACTGGTATGGGATTTCTTCCGGCTACTTTTAGTTGCTTGGTGATTCAGAAGCTGAAATCGTCAAAACGCCATTTATTTCCCGTTTTGCTTCTGGCCCCTGTCCGCCCCAGTTACCCTTCTTCGTTACCACCCCCAAGGTATATCCCATTAAACCATCCTTTCCCGCGTTGGGCAGTATAATACGATGCAGATAATCCGTCGCCCGCCGAAAGTTACCTAGGTGTCTAAAGCCGCCGACCGTAATCGTTCCGTTCTAGGTATCGTACACACCCACCTCATCCACTTCTACACCTATCCACGCCCAGTCCGCACCATCCGTATCTTCCTACAGGGGGCGGTGAGTAATGCCTGGTTTCCCTAAAGAGCTGTCCCTGTAGCCTCCGGGCGTCAGCAACTGGAAGGCTGAGCTGACGGTCGACTTACTGACTTTACCGTATCGAGAGCGCTCGCCCGGCAATAACGCCGTCGGTACATGCTAATTCGCGCCTCAACTAAACCAAGACGCCTACGCGTCATGCATTCTCGCTGAAAGCAGCTAAAGCAGGATTGCGTCGCCTTGCTTTACTTTTCTTTTTCGCTGTGGGCAATTGTAAGTGCCGTGAGAATATTGATATTAATAATATCCCGCAGTTCGGGTGGCCTGCCTAGTATGGCAGATATACATATAGGGCTACCTAGACGTCAGATCATATCATGTCGACGGAGCTACCAGGTTTGCTTTGCGATCGACACGAGACGGTGCGTTATGGTTATGTCCTGGGTTACATGTCAGACCAGACGTTGCATACATATGTAGGCGTGCCTATACATACCTAATACACCTACATACATGCCCAGCCATGCCTAGCACACCTAGCATACCTAGCACACAACACGCGTTACTAGGTCCCGAGGATGGGGTTCGCCTGAAAGGGAAATAAAATAGGTCAGAGGCTGAACGTGGAACAGCTACTCCGTACAGTATCAATTCATTCCCGAAGGCCGAATCCGAGCGCACCATGTCCACGGTCTCGGCAAGCCGGCCACAATATGCTGGCGTTTCTGCTTTGGGTCGTCGGTTACAATTAGATAAGCAGCCATCTTTGGAGCTCTGTACCATTTCTCGCTTCTAATTGGCGGCCTGCAGTGAGTAAGCAACAATATCTATACATAGTTGGAGTTGGTCTTGCTTGGTGATATGTCGATAATTAGCTATCACATATGAAACATGATGGTCGACGGAAGCAGTTAGGTCACGGACAGTCATGGAGACACGCAAGGGAAACCGGAAAACGAGTAGGCTTGTGTAATGCGGAATCGCTTCTTGGATTCAGTACTAGTGTGCAGCGTGAGCCACCAGGTATTGTTTATCTGAGTTCATGCAAATGCGAGCCGACATGCCTATGCTAGTAAAAGAAGAACCCTGCTGGGGGAGAAATGGTGTGTCGAAGTGAAAGCTTGATGCATATCGTCGAGATATCAAGAACCGCCCGCGACCAAACCCCAACCATATGCGAGCCCAGATGATTTTTATGACTTTCACCCGAATCTGATCCTTCTTGTGCTGCTGCTCAATCGCGACCCTGCGCCTTCAGCTTGCACCTCAAGTCCTGCTCGTAAAAGCGAATGCAAATGTGAAAAACCCAAGTAAATGCTTTGAATAATGTCCTCATCGCTAGGAAATTCGTGATATAACCCCTATTTGCCAGTAAACACCGTGAGCCTCCCATATGCCACCGTCCCATGAAAACAAATGAAATAATTTTTTTGTCATTTCCCAAATCTATCAATGTTACCCTTCAACACCGATGTTATGCCTTGCTCGCCGTCCCTGTGTGCTTCCGACGTGTCGCTCTTGGGGAGCACTGAGAGTGAATGATTGGTATCGAACGCCCTCGAAAAAAAAAATAATGCATGAAAACAATCCGTAAAACAAGTCGCTTATGGCCGTGCTGCGCCGTCTCCCTTTTGATAGTGTGATCCGATTGGGGGGTATTCGCTACAGATTCAAACCAGGTGGGAAAATCATCGCGACGCGATTGTTAACTCAAATAAAAGATGTACTGGTACAAGGTGATTCGTAACAAAATCCCAGTGAATGCTGGCGTGCGAATCAAATAAAGGGATGTTGCGATGAGTCCGAATAGCCACCGTCGATACTGCTCTTTTCGAAGCTTGACTTGGTGCTATTAGCGGTTGATCTGTTGAACACATTTCGACCAATGTTCTTCAACTTTCCAACGGCCTCGCCGCCATTATTTTCGCGGGCCTTCGGTACGTAAACACTGGTGGTCGGTTCCACTTTGATGTGGCAGAACAGGGCCGAGAATAGATATTGGTCGCCATTAGAATCTAGTAGTGGCAAAGTTCGGTAACCTTGCTTTAGGCCAGTGAGCTTGGCCATGTAGGTCGCGATGGTGGTATTTCGACCAGTGTTCTCGCCGTCGTTAGAGAGTTTGACACTAAATCTGACAAAAACTAACTCGGGATATTTGGTTGTGACGACGAATTTAGCGTTGTGGTCGAACTCGGGATTGAAACCATTCTCTTTCACAACGCCCGTGACCGACTTGAGCGGGGTATCCCCTAGGATGGAAACACCGGCCATGCTGTCATGTTTGTCCCGTTTGTCATTAGTGTGAAAGATCTCGATTTCGACGTACGGATCCAGAGTGCGATTAGAAGGCAGAGACGATGGACGAATAAGCTGCTGTGCCGAAATGACCTTGATGTGGAAGGTCATATTTTGACGTTCCAATTTGCCAATAGCTTCTCTAGGTATGCCGTCGGGAAGAATTCGGATCTCGCGCATTGACTCTGGCTTCAGGACGTAACCTGACTGATCGGTGCCTCCGTCGAACATAGCTTGGTTTAGCTGCATGCCGAGATCGAAGGTCTGCCAGTTGAGCGCAGCCATCTGTACGCCTCTCCGCCAGTACATCATGGGATTGAAGTTGTCGGAAGATAGACGAGAGTATTGGGGATATACGCGCATCATGTAACGCATATTGTGACGCGACAAGGCCAGCTTCGAATCCGATGCTTTGGAGTGCTTCCTAAATGTACCTTCCATAAAGGACAAAATATGGTTGCTCTTCTTGCATTCAGCCGAATCGAAACCGTGAAATTTGATGCCGCTACAATATACGCCTAGCTCACCCAAGCTCTTGACTATCTTACTCGTTCCCCGCTTCCCGCGCTTCTCTTCCTCGCTGTCACATTCGCTCGTGCTGCTGCTAACAGTGTCGTGTACCTGGCCTTCGTTAATAGTGTCAACCCGCTCGCCAACTACGCCACGTCGAGGAGGCCTAGCAGTAGGGCCTAGTAGCGGGCTTGATAAATATCGAGCCGGGATTGCGGCGTTGTCGGCAGATACAGGCTTCGTAAAAGGAGATGTCAAGCTATTCCCACGTCGGCGACCAGTCGTGGGTTCTGCACCAGTGCGCTGCGGCTCCTGGTTCTGATGCGTACCCTTAACCTTAATTAAGATCCGGTCTTTGAGTTCCGAAGGCGTCGGGAGCGTCGTTGAGGAGGGGTCTAGTGGCTCCGTGACTAGACGCGGACCAAAGATATCCCTCATGATTTCTGCCATCACCTCTTGCTGCGAAGCGCCGCAATGGACTTCAAGAGAAACCCAGAGTGGGTAACGGCTGGCGAAGAATGCGTACTTATTGACGGTGTTGATGACTTCACGGAACGAAATGGCATTCGTCATGGCGTATCCGTGCTTAACTATCGGTTGACCATCTGACCCGTCCCAGCAGTCAATCTCGACACTACGACAACCTCTGACAAGGGTCGAGATGTAACCTTCGATAGAAGCGACGTCTGCGATTTGACGGCCGACTAGGTAAGTGTTGTGCGAGCTGGAGATGAAGTATTCGTTGAAAGGTCGGTCGAGCGAGTACTCAGAAAGCGATGTACGTACAAGCGCGCAATTATCCTTTGACGTAAGATAGGCTACGAGGGCGTGCTCATTCATCGTGGTCGAGTCTTTGTCGTGGCGTTGATAGGTCATCTCTGTTCCTTGTTTGCCGCCCCGGCGAGCATAGCGAATGAATCGGTTCTCCCATAAGCTAGGATTGCTATCGACATCTTCGCCTTGCTCGTCCCGCAAGAACTTCAGGAATTCAGGGAAGGTAATGCCCCTCTCCTGGTTTGAGGCTAAGTTGGAATACACTTTTCGAATATCTTCTCTCCGTTTCATTTCACGGACGAATGCTTGGAATTCGGAGAAGTTTAGCCGGCCGGATCTGGTCTGGTCAGCAATATTGAACTTTCTACGTAGCTCTTTCTGGGCCATGTGGATGTGGAGATTCCTGCAAACACGTTCGACGCCAGGGAAATCCATCTTCTCTTCCCCGGGGGAGTGCTGTCGGTTCTCGAATTGTTTAGTCATCTCGCCGTTCCAATATCCGCGGATAGCGCTGTCGTTAAATGCCATGAGCGAGGCCATGTGCACCTCTCGATGCTTTGATATCGTGTCTAGAGCATTAACCCAATGTGCGAATGTCTCTTCATCTTCGGCAATTAAGTGCATCGTCTTGCTCCTTGACTTATCGGGCACAGCATAGAAGATAGTGAAGAAACGGCCTTCCTCCGACTCGGGAACTCCATAGTCGATACGATACTGGCGAATGTCGGAGCCTATCCTAACTTCTTTGATATCGTCGATGGAAATTTGCTTGGTCGAACGACCTTTCTCCCATGTAACCTTACCGGTGTCGGCCTCGAGGATGAAGAGCATGCGTTTCGATTTCTTCTTCTTGGATATCTTATGAAGATATGTCCCCTTGACCAATGCCATTGGGACTACTGGCCCAGTGGGGACATCCACAAAAGATGCGGATGCTAATGACGGAGCAGCGCTACCCGAAGAGAAATCTCGAGCCATGCTCTCCGCGCCGTAGATGGAGCTAAGCTCGTTCATCTCGTCCGGGTGGAACTCATCGTCAGAATCCGTCAGCAAGACGGTATCCGCCGCCGGTGCGGTGTTGGTGCTGTCGCTCCTGCGCCGAAGGATTCCTGGACCTACGCTTCCTTCCCGGCTCATGGGAGCTGCTGCCGACTGGCGCCGAGTCCTGCTGGCAAACTTGGTTGCCCGGTTAGAGAGCCGCCTAATCAAGCCTTTGCCCGAGTGGTTGTTATTCAAGGCCTCGGCCATGGAGCCACCAGCCGTGGAGGGACTGGTGGAGTTAACCGGGCCATGACCAGGCTTGCAGGCGAGAAGGGGTTCGCCAAGGTGGAAAGGAGGAGGGGGAGGGAACTGCTCGGGATCATGGCTTTGGCTGCGATAGGGGTCCGGCGAAGGTTGGATAGAGCTGCTTGTGTTGGTTAAGACGGCATGATCAGGGGACATCATGGGTGAATCGTGTTGAGAAGAGCCAGAGGCCGCGGTAGAAGCACTTATGGCTGAAGTAGGCATCGAGGTAGGTTGCGCGCTGACTTGGTGGGTAGTCTGAACTTGACTGGGGCGCGGCCGCCGCAATAGAGTACTCTGGGCGGCCATGGTCGGTGTACTAGAAGAAGGATACCGGGTTTCGATGCTTGTGCGGGAAGGGTTGGTGTTGTTGGGGGTTGCAGTCATGATATATATGGTCGAAAAGGGGGAGCAGGATGTTGCCCGGTGCCCACGTGTGAATCGTCGTTAGTACGTGTAGTACAAGCAATATATGAGACAGCGTCTATATGAAGAGGGCTGAGCTTGTGGGCCTCATTTTTCCGGATATGTCTTTCATAGAGGCACGTCCCAGTAATAGGGGAGGATTGGGGAAGGGGGGGAGTGAGTGTAAGCAGCTTAAGTAGATATGTAGGCGAGTCTACGTTGTATGGGACCGTGAACCGTAGGCCGTGAACCTTGGGACGGGGTGGTGATAATGTATACACCGGGGGAAGGCTACTTATTAAAATTCGAAGCCAAGTTCGAGGCTGCAGGACCCTCGGTGCCTTCCCACGATGTGTGTATATGTAGATTGCGGTCCGGAACGCAAGGATGCGCCCGAGAAGACGTGGTATTAGTATAAGAAAGTACAGGCCTGTCACTGGTACGGCCTTCTGACACAGGTACGTCGAGGTACGGGGCCTACAGATAGAGCCAGCTGCCCACGGGGCGCGTGCTATGCTCTGGGCTTGCCCTAGGTGGTAGACCAGGACGTGAACAGGGCGGGTATGGGGGACTGATGTTGCAATAGCTCACGGTAAAAATGGTGAGGTGGCAGGCCGCATGCAGGTCGCTGATTTGGGTTATTCCTTAGTTGGGGGGAAGATGGGTTTTTTTCTCAAGCGTCAGATTTTCGAAGTCAGATAGTGTCTCCTCGAGGGATTGATATTGATCAGGTCCAGCCCCTGCAAGTCTGCAAGTGTCACTAAGACGGGAAAGCTCTCTTATTTTCCCCTTCCAGGTTGGGGGCTTAAGAGCTTGAGAATTTGCGATTGAGTCGGAATCCAAGGATTTGGGAGAGATATATAGGTTTATATAAATCTCGTATAATAGGATATGGCCTCACTGGAAATCCTAGTCGCCTAAGTTGGGCTTCTTCTGGCGGGTAACTTGTCCAGAAATAAATAAAACCGTCTTGCTGTTCGCTCCTTAGAAGTAAAAGGTGGACCCCCCTGCGGTGCCTGCGGTGTGTGGTGATGACTCCCTCTTCGATGTTCCTCTTAGTAATTTTTTGAGCCGGTTGTACAACAGAAATGTGCGTGATGACGTCCAGCGAAAAGAAATAATGGCCCAGTGAGGCTCAGCAGCTAAGAAAAAAATGCAGTAAGGATGGCCGGCAGAATGCAAGTGTCCAGTGTGTCCAGTAAGTTGTTACCTGGGTACGCTGGGCGTTGGCGTGCTGTGCGTGCTGGGTGCTGAATGCTGGATGCTGGACGCTGGGTGTGCTGAGTGGGCTACGGAGAGAAGACCGCGTTATCCCTTGTGCGACGTGAATCCTTATGTTATGTATGGGCACTCGGGGATGGTGAAAGGTATCCAGGTCTGGCTGGGTGTAAGATTCAAGGTAACTAACTTGACTGAATTTTTTTTTACTATGCGAGTGACAACGAAGTGAATTGCGAAGGCAAGGCGGATCGTTTAAGTGTGTGAATTGGACTGGCCAGACGGACGATATTTGAATTGTTCGACAAGGGAGAAGAATGAGTAAAATATAAACTATAAAATAAATATAATAAAATAATAATAATAATACCAAACTTTTTTTTTCCTTCCTACAAATTTGATGAGGTGTACAGCTAAATATTCTGCTTGCCCTTCTTCGTCAGGTGGAGGAAGAGATGGGGTCGGGAAATTATTAAGTGACGGAGCGGAAAGGAAGGGATTAAGGCATGGCAAAGACAGGGAAGGGGTTAGAAAAGACGAAGTACAGGTAGGCGGTCCCCTAAAATAAAAAATGAGTACCTAGGTACGTACTATGCCTGCCCTATTCCAACTATTCCTAGTTCAAAATGTTCAAAATGGGTGTTCACTGGTGACTGTTCACCTAAGATAGTACCTAAGATACCTGGGATACCTGAGATACCTAGGTCCTAGTCCTAGGATACCCAATGCATTTTAATGCGTGTACCGACCGCACTTACCTTAAGTGCCCGGGTACTGGGATGCTAAGTTGCCAGGTTGGTAGGTGCTTTGGTTGCTTTGGTGCTTGGATGCTTTAGATGCTTGGGTACTTTTAGAAGGTGTGCTTGGTCTAGCGCAATTCTGGTACTATCCAATGTATTATTGTATTGTACATTTTTGGTGCTAGGCACTCCAATTGAAGGGGAAGGGGGGGCTAATTGCAATTGGCAATGACACAGGACATCATCGGGATACATACCGCAGTACATCATTACATCCTACATCCACACGCTCGCAGTAGGACTTTCCACCTCCATCTCTCATCAGAACCTAACTTACCTTAGTCCTCCTTAGGGGATCATTTAGGTTGGCGTTATGGTATCGTAATTCTGGGTCTGGTACAGTAAGATACGGGGCACTTCTTATTCTTGTTGGTTGGTAGGCAGCTTTCCACCCAGAATTAGAACGTGCATGTATAGATGTACCTCTATCCTATCCCATCGACGTGCAATGGTTGTACGTACCGGTGGTATCCACCGCCAATTCCATCAATGGCAAGCACATCGATGGGGGGGGCGTGTGTACTTGGGACTTGGCTACTGCTTTGGATTGGAACTGCTGGAGTGCTAGGGCGAGGAAAAACCGAAAAAAGTCAATCAGCTACGATGATGTGGAGACTTTCCATAACATCGAAGTTAATTGTTATTCTCATCATTTATTCCATTAGCGGGATGAACATTGGGTGCGTGCGGTTCAATGATATGTGTAATGTTATGTCCAATGTTATCCATATTAGATGTATGTACCTAGTAGATATTTGCAGCGCTGAGGTGCCTAGGTAGGTACATAATTACATGCCTGTTATGGATTTGGGAGTCTGATAAGTGAATGCATACATGTACATGCAATGCACGTGTGTAATTATATCAATTCGAAGTTCCATCACTGATGATGGATTCCTTCTCTTTCGTGATGATCATGTGAATCACTGGCAACGTACATACCACTATGTACATAGAAGAAAAACGTCTGAGCATCTCGATGTACACAGAAGAATTGGATATGACACAATCACACAAGCGCGTTGTGAATTTCTCATTACTGCGTAAAGCGATCCAGGGGAAAAGGGGAAAAGGCCACCACCCATTGCGTGATGGTTGCTGGATGCTGAGCTTTGATGGGTTTGTGCAACTTAGATTCATGTACGATGTACGATGTACGATGGTACAAGACACATCTATATCCCAATCCCATCTCATCCCAGCCCGTCCTATCCCAGACTTGGAATGGAGTCAGGTGGCCTCCCGTTAAGCGTCTACCTAGTATGGTAGTATGGATGTTCAGTGTCTCAAGAAGAGAAGAAAAGAAAAGAAGAGCGACTGAAACTTTGGAAAATCCAGGCACAAGCGTTCGATCCGATAATGTTCTTTGTCAATGAACATTATAAAACATTAAAACATAAAAACTCAACATTCAGTACCAAGCAGCAAGCTCAACCAAACCTTATACATTAGTGTGTACCTAGTACCTACTAGATATTAATAAAAAGGCGTCGCCAAGAACAATGAGCACGAACAATGAACAAAAAAGAAAGGAATTGATCGAATTGACCAAATTGATCCCGAGTACCTTACTTGTCCTAAAGCTTAAGTGACACCACCAAGGCATGTATGTCTGAGACAATAGAGCTCTCCAGAGCCTTCCCCAACGAACTTCGATGCTCAAGATGCTCAAAATGTTCAACCTGCAACCTGCGTCGGATTCATTAGGTACATTGCCCGTACGTACTTACCTCCATATGGAAATTATATGGATTATACTAAGGTAGTATGGATCTTTAGGTACCTAAGGCCGTAAGTGCTGTATGTGATACTAGCGTGATGTCACTGAAGCAAGAAAACAGATGCTTCGTGAGGGATTGATAGTCATAACCCTATTGTGATGAGCAATTCCACATCTGATTTTCAAAGATGAAACAAACACCTCTCGATGTGGATTCCTAGAAGCGGTCATGAGATACGGGACGAAAAGTTGACGGCATTGCTGGGCGTCTAAGTGAGGGAACGGATACCAATGCCCTCCTCCTTCTATCATCGTCCTATCCATCTTATCACCAATTGAAACCTTGGAAAAAAGGAGTCGACCACCGCCCGTTGCCCGTTATCCGTTGCCCATCACTTCCCATGGACAGGGCTAGAAAGGAAAAAAAAAAACTTTTGACGGAATGTTTTCTGTCGGTAAACTCTCCATGGAGAGAGGAACGGACCAAAGGGCCAAAGAGAAAAAAGGACCAAGACACTACTACGCAATAGGTAATTAAAAGTTGAGTCCAGCTGGACTAGGTCCGCTAATAGCTAGGCTGCTAGGGCCAGGATAGGGCAGAAAAGACAGGGCGCAAAGGTGGGTGCTGAGCCAGGTGGCAGATGTAGTGGTCCCATAACTACATCATCATCCATCTAAGCCATCTAAGCCTGATCCGCGTCCGGCTTCCCCAAGATGAGAGAAGAAGAAAAAAAGAGCAGCGACAGGCATTATTTTCGACAGGGGTCCGGGGTGGTACCAAAGACCTGGGTGGGAGGGGGAGAAGGAACAAGAGGAGAATAAAAAAATTTAAGATAAAATAAAATCAAAACGTTTCGGTTACCAGGTTACTTGGTTACCTCACTAAGCGCTTCGGCTATATTAGATACCTAAAACGTTTGTATAGTACATCCATAGTTCCAACTCAAACGCACGTTACGCATATGCGCATTTTGTAACTTTGTAACATTTCAAAGTTGTAACAAATTCCATCATTTTGGTTGCCAATATGTTGTTCTATTAGAAGAAGATTTGGTACGAAGACGTTCGTGTGTTGTTTCGGTTACTCTTAGCTTTTAAATGACCTCATTCGAATGCTATTGTGTAAGCATAAGTTCCAAAAGAAAAGGAGAGCCGAGGATAACAGGAAAATGAAACTTAAAAAAGAGAGAAATAAAATGAAAAAAAAAAAAAAAATCGGGAAATGGTAGCCAATCGAGGAAATCGACAGTGCCAGGGGTCTTTAGAAAGACAAGGCTCTCATCAACCTTATTGTCAACATTGAATTGTTAGTGGATGCAATGTTGTATCTGTTGTATCTTAGTATATTCAGATACTGCGTAATTAAGATTTCCAAACCTTTCCCGAAAGAACAAAAAAAGAAAAGCACGAGGTAGGTACATAGCTAAAACGGTTCAAGGTTGTTTTTTCGGCAGTCGGAATGTCAACCTATAAGCCAGTCGATTGAAACCTTGGGGGCTGCCAATGCTAGGTACTACTACCACCTAGGCTACTTAGCCCTGGAGGCTACTCTGGCTACTACTTAGGTAGGTACTAGGTAGACAATTCTGCAAGACATTCGATGATGCGCACCGCTACCAACTCTAACCAAAAAAGAAACCCACTCAAATCAAGATATCTAGATTAACCTTGGTTATACTATGTATGTGTATCGTGGGGGGAAGGAATTACCTATGTAGTTGAGAGTTGAGAGGTGATACCTAGTTTTTATGGGATGGTTTTTTTTCTCTAGTTTTTGTTTTGTCTTTTTGGTCTTTTGTCGCAATTCGCCTTTTTTTCGATCTTTTTTTTTCTCCCATTTCATTTCTTGTCTCTGGTTTGCTGCAAGTCGCTTCGCGCATCAGAAGATTGGGGACATTGGCACATTGGGATGGGACATGGGACATGGACATTGGAACAATCGAAACACAAATCGAAATCGAAGGAATAGGCATTGTGCTTCCATCCTTTTCCGATTCCCGGTGTACTTATCGATGATGGAGAAACCTTGAACTGCCTTAAACTGGACTGGAAACACACCATGAAGGACCAGGACAACACACAATGCGCACATTCGCCGACGACGATCCCTTTTAGCAAACCAATACAATTTCACTTTATTCGAATCCGGCTACTCATCCAACTAATACAACTAATACAACTAATCCAACTGATACAACTAAATCCACCACTGGTACTCCTCTATATTCAAAACTACTAGCTAATCTACCCAAATAGCTATCCAACCGGCCTCTCCCTCCTTGTGTCATCCTGTCATGGCGATAATAAAACGTTGCCTGACTTTTTTTCTGGCCAGTCATAGCATCTAAACGACCCAGACGTGCCAGACGCAACCTACCATTACACGCCGACCTTGCATGGCCCCATGCCGTCCACCCCCGTAGTTGTAGATCTCGCTATGTCGTAGGACGGCGGTGTTAAACCTCCGTCCAACAGCAGCACGCCCCGCGGCTCCGCGAGCCCTGAGGTCCTAAGGCCATAAGGCCATGAGCTCTTTTTTTTTTCTCGTTTCTCTGAGCCTGTGCCTTGCGCGTCTCGAGATCATCTTCCTGGCCCAACGACATTTCTTTTCGACGTTGGGCAAAATGCCCGGCTACTATGGTTATACACTCGCGATATATCTCCCTTTACCATTTCTCGCTTCTTCTGACCGGAGTTATTTACCCGGCCAGAGTGAGCACCTGAGCACCTGACCCCGATCGGGCGTACTGGCGCTCAAAACTTACGATGATGCTACTCACCGCTCCCGGGAGCGTGTCGTTATTAAGTTGATGACGATACTTTTTACTAGGTATCTGCACTGATACCATAATATTATCCTCGACGGTGTATTAATAATACCACCGGCATTAGGGGGCCAAGGGAGACCTTTTTTTCCCTTGCAAGGACATTCCAACTTCGGAAATGCTTTAGAATATTCTAGTTCCTAATCCCTAATCCCTCACCGTCGTGGGTCATGGCCCGTGTGGTGTGTATGTGGTGTGTGTATCCGTTACAAGCGTTACAAGGCCTTGCTCAGGCGCTTGGCTTGCCCTAAGCTTAAAATGCGGTTTTCAGGCGCAGGTGGAGATGCGAGATGCTAAAACTCGCCTTGTTAAAATGTAACGACTAATCACCGGGCTAGGCGAACGAAGATGAATGAGCTGGAGGGGCATTTGTGGCCTCGGCGCGAGAAGACGATGATCCTGGGAAAGAAAAAAAAAACCAACCCAAACATTCGTACCTTGTCCTAAGCTCTCCCCACGCGTGGACTTCCTCGCATCGTCGCGGAGATGGTGCCGAAGCTCAGGGCACTGGAGGGACAATAAAGAGGGAGAATGAAGAATTACGTCAAAATATCTACACAGTAGTGCGATCATCAGGTCCTGCAATTATCCTCCTCTCCACAGGCGTACGAACTCCCATTCGTCTCCCTGCGCCCATCATCATTTGCTAACCGTGTACGATTTCACACGTCAAGATAATCTTCCCCAGATCCAGCCAGACCTAGCCTGTCGAGCGGTTTCACAGATACACAGATAGTGAGATAGTCGAGGGGGCACTCGACTCTTCTGCCTACCTACATACCTACCTACTAGTACTAGGTATCATCTTCTTCTTAGTCTTGTCAATCTGCTAATCTGCCAATATCTACCTGGCACTGCTTATACGCTAAGGAGAGGGGGACGACGACGGTGCGTCTGCGAAGACGATGATCCGATGTACTTGTACAAAGTAGCCAACCAGTCAACCAGCCAAACTCCTGTCACAAAACGCCGAAACCGTCTTCTCGAAGGCAGATCTCTTTTCTTCTGCAGCCCTGCTCAAGGACCCTGTTGGGTGCATGCCTCAACTCCACATCATCATGCTGCAATTAGCGTCAGGGGGGTTCCTAGACACTAGCCAATCGTAATCTCGTCGCTCGACATCGATCCATTGATTTGCGCAACACCGTATTTTCGCATCGTATTTGCCCGCAGGACGAGCTGGGCGAGGTAGAGTGTCCCTCAGGTTCGGGTCATCGCCAAAATACCCACGATACCAAAATACCAAAATACCACCCACAGCAGCATCGGCTCATATTTACGCTTCTTACGCTTCATACAAGAGTCGGCGAGCATAGCCCACCCTAACAGACTAACACATTAACACACACCCAAGGCTGCGAGACGGCCATTTTTAGCTTCCAGGTACTGCTGGGAGGTAATATGGTAGGTAATATCATGGATGTATGCACTGTCGCTTGCACCGCTGTTCTGCACACTGCGATGCACACATTAGGTTGCGACTGTTCTAAGAACAGCAACATCCATCTGGCGGTGGGCATGACATTACATCGAGATTTTTATCTAGACCTCATTCATCTCATTCATCTCATTCATCCCATTCATCCTACATACCACCCAGATATGTACCATGTAGCACGCAGCCTACGGCTCTTGCGGCCTTCTATGATCGGGCGCTGCCCAGCCTAAACAGGAATCTTAGGACCGGCGCGTATATATTTCGGACCTCCGAGCTATTTGTCTGGCCTGGCCGAAATTTAATAGGCAATATGTCGGGAGGTATGTACGAAGTAATATGTAATAGCATTTACGTTTCCTCCCCCCCTTTCTTCGCCCTCGAGTTGCAGCAACGTAGTAGTCTACGAGAAAGCCGCTTGGACAATCGACAGTTCTTGGCGGCGATCGGTTTTCAGCTCCCATAAATCGAATTGCGAGCAGATCAACCGGCTTACGTCCAATCAACCCGCAGAATGCATTTCCGATCCGCCGTCCTATGCTTTCTAGGGTAGGCAGCGCGAGGAGGAGCAAAGCTGCAAGCCACGGAATCGCGGACAAGAGTCACCGGCATCTTCGGCACAGATAGTTCTGACGGTTCTGACGGTGGAGATGTTTTTGTGTATGTTTTTTTCTTTTTTTCTTTTCCTTTTCCCTTTTTCTCTCTAATCAATGTCAATTCACCCCCTCCCGGCCAACCTAGAAGTCGTTAAACCGAGCGCGCGGACTGGAGGATCATTAACCCCATCCTACATTTAAACCCACAACCGTAACCGCAACCATTACCATGACGATGGAGACGATTATGTATCTCGATGCGCCGTAGTAGGTCCCTGTTTCTGTGCCTTGTCGTCTTGGTCCTTTCAACTCCTGGTAACGAGGGTAATAAGGCGAACTGAACCCCTCTCCTGGGTCCTCCAAACACATGATCACTTGTATTGTCGAATAAACATCGATTGATCTTCCTATCTCCCTGTAGAGCATCCGCCAAATGCGAGATCGAAAAAGGGATCCATCTTGATGACAGGACGGATACATATCATAGGTCTCCCGTGTAATCCTTGCCCTAGCTAATGGGAAAACCCGTTTTGGAATTGAAGCGGACTCTCACTGGTGCCATCAACACCGCTTATTGAGAGGTATGGGCCCGATGATTGGTCTACCGTTTTTACCCTTCCTAACAATCCGCCCGGAACAAGGCAGGGGCAGGTGTCACGAGGACTTTTTTTCGACCATGTTCTAATGTCTGAAGCCTCTGACATATGCGGGACGATACTACAATATTAGGTATATTTCTTCAAACAGCGTCTAGACTGCGATTACTATTTATCGAGGTTCCATGAAGTCCCATGAAAAATCCACGAAAACCCCATGAAGACGTGGAGATGCCCATCGTCAATCCCCGTCTGTACCCCTCAGCAATTGTTACTATCTATGTCATCCTTACAGTACACTACATGCCGTTACAGGCTACACATGCCGTACAAGCCATACAATTTAGGCGACGGGCATTCCCGCGCTGTAGAAAAAAAGCAAAAATATGACGCTGGAAAGGCATGATCGACCGGAAGGGCCAAGGTTAAGGATATAAAACGGCGACAATACTAATAGATGTGCTTCAACCACGCCAGCAGCGCATCCTCCAAACCATCCTACTTCCTCCCCTCACTCGTCACTCGTTACTCGTCATCGAGTCATCACTAACGCGGGGGGTAGTCTTCGGCCTATTATCCTGGACCGTAACCCTTAACAGTACCCAAGACCCAAGACTCAAGACCCAATACACAATACACAGCACACAATATCCAATACAGAGGATGCTCCATCGCGAGCGAGCGGTACAATCCCTCTCGTCGATCCGGGACTGCGTCCCTAGCATCAAGACCACGACGCGAGGTAACGTCCCCATGCAAGTAAAGGAAAGCCACCCATGCACGCCAACTGCGTAGGGCATTTTGGACAATCAGGATAGCTCAATTGGCAAGCCTAGCCACATCCTGATCCGAGGATGACGATTAGTGCGGCAGCCATGCCCCTGCACGTCAACCTCGCTAAGAGCGGCTCGCAGAGAATCTCTGGGAGGAATGGTAGATGGCAATCGTCTATCTTGGAACGATTTGATCACGATGTATGTACGTACGTACGTTATGTAGGATGTAGGATGTAGGTAGGTGGTCGACGACTGTGCCACATTATTCCCTCGTGGGTTTATTTTGAATATTCGACGACACATAATATTTCTAAAAAAGGGCCCCCAAAAAAAGTTCATGCAGCCCTCATCCTGCCCATGCCCATCGCCATCGCCCGACTTTTCTCACTCTATGGCCACGACACCATCAAATCGCACATGTATCGTCGCACTGATGCAGAGACTGCCTTTCGGATAGACCCCCGCGGGCGTCGTCGCACAGCGAGCCGCCAATGTCGCGTGCTCTGGTTCGTAGTAATGGGAATTTCCCCGGACTCGTATCGTAACTCACATCGACATTCCATCTCACTCCCATGTTTGGTTTTGAGAAATCGGTTTCGAACTGATCATCTAATCCTACATGCCTACATACTTACATGCCTATCCGCTATCCACTATCCACTCTTATCTCGACATCTCCCACATCGACTTGACTTACATGATATCAACGTGGGGATCTGCGAGGCTACATGGCTGACTAAAAATATTAACCTCGGATGCGGATGTCTCGAACCTCGCCTACGGTCCACGCGTACATAACACATACATATCATACATATCATACATATCATACATATCATACATATCATACATATCATACATACATACAGACATACATATATTATATGCTTTACTTGGTATGCCCCTCCCACGGATCCCCTCACGATGTTACAACCGACATCGCGTAGTCAGTTCGTGGGCGGTCTCGATGGTACAAGACACGCCCGCGGAAGTCGAATGGGGGGGAAACGAGGGGACGTGGACGGGGACGATGGGGGGTTAGGTATGATGGAAGAGCGATATATGTTTACGGGAGGGTTCTTTGTTCGCCGTTACGTGCGGCATCTACAGATTGCGTCCCCGAGCTGCATATGGAAATTGAGGACGTAACCAGCTTCCCTTCGGGCTGCTTGAGTGGTCGGTTTCCCCCAATACCACGAAAACGTGCAACAGTTCAAAAACAGCACGACAAGATTCGCCGAACAGCGTTTGGACTCATGGAGAGAGAGAGAACGTACGCCGATCTAGTTCTCTCCCCTCTCTCTCGCTCTGGGTGAGTGTGTGTGTGTATGCGTATGTTGCGTATGTGTGTGCGTGCGGACGGGTGTGCATGGTTCATTTACATTACGGTGCACCGCGAAAAAAACGGCCCAAAAACCTGCATGCGAGACAGTTGTCACGGAGCTGATCCCTCTCACGGCAGTTTTATAGCTGACTGGCTGGTAAGCCTCACGATCAGCCCCTCCATAGCTTTTTCTTTTATTTTTTTTTTTTTGCGTATTATTTTCTTCTAGGTAAACAAATCGCCCCGTTCTCCCCGTTCCCCGTTACCCGTCGCACGTCACCGGCTAGGCCCCCCCATGTTCGCATGTTCGTTTCGTTCTATTGTCACGCATTTCACACCTCGTTTTTTGCCCCTCCAAGCCACGAGCCAGAATGTCGGAAAAAGGCGCTCTGTCAGGCCCTAGGCCCTGGAAAGCCCTGGTCCCTTCGGCAACCCCTCCTCGTTCGGTCGAAGAGTACGACTACGGATACGGCAACGGCAAACCCAGGACGGCGACCCGCGACGGGAGACGGATCACGTCCCGGGATCGTCTATCTACAGTAATGGAACCCTTTTCCCCTTCAGCCCCCATCAACCATCACGCATCACCGATCAAGCATCGCACATCAAGCATCGACCACCGTCCACCGACCACTAACTAAAATAAACCGCCACTTAAGACCGCCACGCAACGATTATAGTGATCACTTGGTAGTTTCCCGAAGAGGCAGTCGGCGCACGATGCGCTGAAACCTGACGGCGGCGGAATAATCAGGCCAGATTAAAAAGCTGAGGGTCGGCGAGAATGCTACTTTCATGCCACTTTCGAGGTAGTCGAGCAATCGAGTATGTATTTCGTCAGACCTGCATGTATTGATTGTATTGACATTGACTCGACTATTACGCCTACCTAGTATGCTACCTATGCTACCTATGCTGCTATACTGTATGTGGCCTTTTGCATTTGCCGGGGACGGAGACTGGGAATAGGACTGGGACCAGGACTAGGGGGGGTTAGGGACGGGGACGGGTACAGAGAGAGAGGGGAGGGAATCATTGCCTGCATGACGACCCTATTACTTTTTTGTTGTGGACATTGGAAAGTATCTATGCTGGTTGTAGAGTTTAGCTACAACGCAATACTTGTGCATGCCTTAGCTGCTTTGCTTCGATGGGCACTTAGAGGCACTCTAAAGGGCAATTATGGGCACCTTATAGGGTTTTAACACGCTATGGGAGCATGCCCAGACAAACCTATGTAGCCTATCGACAGCCAACCCCGTCCACCCCGTCCACCATGCATCGGCGGTATTTGCAGCCAGCGTATACCGTATCGGGTGGATGTGCAGGGTGGGACAGATATAGGTACATCCAATACCTATCTAAGTCTCTGTCTCTAGGTACCTTGCTATTTGACATCTAGATATTCGATGTGGTGGCTAGAACATTCAGAAGACCGAAGAGGGTTTATGGCTTTAACATTTAGCAACATCGTAAAACCGTAAAAAGACGAGATTCCCCCATTTAGCTTGTTGAAACCGAGAATACGAAAAGAAAAGGGAAGAAAAAGATGAAAAATAAGGCCAGAACGAAGGAAAATGAGTTAGTTGGAATTATTTTTAGGTGATTTAGAGCATTTAGGTGGTTTAGTTGATTTTTTAGTTGATATCAACAGCCCTACTGGTTTGACGAGTCTTTCTTGGCGATGGAGATTTTTGAAGCTTGCCCAAGACGGATTACCGGCATTAAGAATTGGCAATTTCTACGCTACTAGCTACATATATGTACGCTAGCACTAGCATAGTATAGCACATTTAATAGTACATGGGCATGCTACAAATGCTACAACAGTACATACACGATAGAGTATGCGATAACAAATTTCTAAACTAAACCCCTTGCCCCTTTTTTTCTTAATAAACATTTTTTAATATACGATGCTTTTAATAGCCTACGATGTGTTAAGAACATCCATCTATGAACTAAACGAGGCACTCTTCGTCCAACAATCTAACAATTGGAACATTCGTGTAGATGCTTCATCATTCTTCTTGGCGTTGGCTGAACTACACTATTCTACACACCGTCCGTTTGCCCTCTCTGCCCGTCCTGCCCATCGTCGTTAGTGGAACGGAAAACATTAATCCCCTACCTGGTATAATAAAACCGTTTCAATAACAATGGCAGATGCAATTCGTACTGTGTATCCCCAAGCTTGGAGGTCTCGCCACCACGTGCGTCCACAAATCCGTTTCCCTTTTTCATCAAAGGCATGAACCATCATTTACTTTACTGTACACACCTACATATCAATGTACTCGCTGTATATATCAAGATGCATATTTCCAATGGGCGAGAGCTCGGTCACCAATGTTTGATGAGGGACAAGGTTCGCCTCGTCCGCCTCGATCTCGCATTTCTTAGTAGTAATTACTAGGCACAATAGGATAACCAAGTACTGCTTGCCCCTCTTCCGCCCCTTGCTGTCAATGATTTGTTCCGCATAACGCCTTTGGCGATACATGGTAATACACGATACACGTTATCGTATCTGGCTCCTCATCTGGTACCGCCGCCCGGAAGGATCCAGTAATCTTGTATCTAATATATGTCAGATTCGTCGTCTGGGGAAAGCCTAGTGAAATAAAATAATGATGATAATATTATCATGTTTGCGCCATTCAGCTTGACAATCGTTTCTATTACGCAGGGTTATTTTGTTAATGGTCGTCTATTCTTCGCTAGCGATCTATTGGCTAAAATATGTACGATGTGTACATTGTGTACAATGGATCATCCCCTCGGGGAACGCGCACCTCTCTGCCCCATCATTGTCAGACCAATCTTCCCCAAGCTTAAAGGCTTAGAAAAATAGAAAGATAAAAGGATATACCTTGATGCCTTTTTTGATGCCCTGATGCCTTAGTGCCTGGATACCTTTTGACATGGACTAGCCATATAGAAGACCACGTTTCCCGTTTTTCCTCCCTTGATAAATGTTTCGAGCTACTTGTAAAGGCAAATACGAATCGTTTCGTTTCAAAAGGTTGAATCTCGGTTTATTTCGATATTAAGCCGCTGACCGCAGTGCTGTAGCGCATCAATTGGTTGGAGATCTACCTGGTGACAGCCCCTAGTTAGAGCTAGAGGCAAACCAAGAATTCCTTCCCATCTACATGGGTTGGCTTTCTTATCGCCAATTCTTTCTCGATCTACAGGTCTACTATGGACTACGGCTAGAGATGGATGGAATTTTGCTACCTCCACATGGGATTCGGTTCGTGCCTAGGACTTTTTTTCACCTGTCGAGTCGAAATTGGAAGGGTTAGATAAAAAAGACAACCCTACAACCCTATAACCCTACAAGTCAACCCTACAATAGCTCCACTTGCCGTGTTCATGTGAATGCAGTGACAATTCCCGTTCCAAGATTTGAGCTAGACACTACGGTAGAGTAGCTTGCTGTCGAGTCTCCCCGAGAGGATTCATCATCCTCTCGTCGATCTCCACACATCGTACACATCGTACGACAACTTGCAGAAGTTCATGATTCCCCTCTAAGCGACATGGGGGGCTATTCTTGGTCATCTCGTTCGGATCGAGCGCCGTCACTTGGTGCCGATTATCTATGTTCCAAGGTTCGCCGTCCCGATTTTTGTCATGTGCCGTCGAGTTAATCAACGCTCATCAACTCGATGACCCTTACCGTGGGGGTTTTTCATTTACTTGTGCAGTGAAGATGCTACCTGGGCTGGGAAGTTTGGGAAGTTCCCCCATCTCGAAGCTTAAGCGATACGACGGCGAGATGCAACGCCCTTCTCGTTTTCTTTCAGGATGAACAGAGTCATCACCTTTCGGGACGAGCTAGCTCTCTAGGTTTGCAGCAAGTCCGGACTAGCTGCGGAAGCCCATTGGACGAGGCGGTCCTGCATTAAGCCGAGGAACCCAGATAGCAGCTCAAGTTCCGTTTCCTCTTCTAGAAAGCTTCCAGCGAGTGAGATGCGTTTCTAGCTAGCCCAAACATCCCAAGCAGATCCCCCGACTACACGTGAATAAAAATGGGCCCTTAACCACGCCGTCGGATCCGTCGAGCTGTCAAGGGGTTGTGTATTTCTACCCCTTTTTACTAGTTTTTTTTGTTGTTGTTTTTATTAGATACCTAGCCTCGAGGCTGGAACCTTTGTTATCGCTAGTCGATGATGACGACGACGCGCGGTTTTTATACTAGATCTAATAAACCAGCGGATATCCCTATCGTCGCTATGACATTCTTTCTTGCCTCTCCTTCCTCAACGGCCAAACAAAAGTATTTAGATCGAAGCTCATCTTAGGTACCCGCCCAATCTTGAGCTGTTACGTCAGGAAACATATTACAAACTAAGGCACGTTTGTTTGCTGGGGACGGGTGTGTGTGTGTGTGTGTGTGTGTGTGTGTGTGTGTGTGGCCCACGCGAAACGAAACGACCAACCCCGACAGCAAGCCTCGGCAGCTTTTGGCTGTGTGTAATGAGCTCAGACCAGTCAGGACGGTGGGCTGGCACGCGAAGAAAGACTATGTGCGCCATCCAGCCTACAGGCCGCATTTACCCCACAGAGCTGTCAATGCAGGTTGGTGCTGAGACTGATCTGACGCTCAGGGATTCTGGCCTGTTCATAGGTTGCGGCTTCAAATTACCAGCAGCGGTCATGCTTCGCTACAGCTGCAAGGGAACTCGCTTTGGGGGGTAGGGCCTCTCTTACTGACGTTTCATCAAAGATGGGAGACCTTGCAGGTTTGGTGCCTTTTTGGTGCCTCTGCCTTCTGCGAGGGTGGCCTCAGTGGCCTCAGTGGCCTCAGTGGTCTCTTTTCAGCTTGAAGCACCATCGCAGCTTTGTCCGACTCGAGCTATCAGCAAGATGCAAAAGTCTAGGATCTTTGTACGACCAATATCTGCAGGCGGTCATTTGCGAACGGCTATATTCGCGGCGCGCATGCGCGGTTGCTGCCCCTGGTCCGATTAGGCAAGCAACCCTCCCAGAGGCTGAACCTAATCCGTAGGAACGACTACCTATGAGGGCATACATAAGCTTAAAAAAGTCACGGATGGAATTCTTGGGTTGTAATCGTGCCGACAGAATGGGGGTCCGGTATCCCGCTTGGGCAGCGAGCTAGCCCGAACGGGCCTCGAATCGGTTCGTAACATTCTACAAGAAAGTGACAGGTCATATTTTGACCGCCCATCCGCGCCCTTGTGGGTATAGCTCTGTAGCTCTGGCTAAGGCAATCGGCTCACCTTCAAGTACCTAGGTCTAACAAATTTGCCCGGCTGGTTACTTTTATTTACGTAGGGCAGAGAAGCTAAGAGCTAAGGAGTACGGGGGAGGGCCGTTGACAGCTGCCATGCCTCATCCCAAATGGCCGGGTTTCTTTAGCACGGCTGTGCGTGTGTGTGTGTGTGTATTGGTATGGTATTTTTTTTTTTTTGCCCACCCCTCGCCGTTGGGCATCACGAATGTGGATGTATGTTAGTTACCCCTGAATATGACAACCACACAACAACCACAGCAAAAGCCACTCTTGTCGATCTTCGGCTCGACGGGCCTTGTATTCTGTGCGTCATAGTCTTTTAAGAGATCTGCGTTAAAAATGTGCGAATGATGCTAAACGAAAACAACCTCCGCAGGTTCTAGACGCTATAACTTGCATATGGGCTCCATGGGCTCCTCTTTCTCTTCTCGCTTCTGACAGGTTAAGTCAATGGCAGGAGACCATGGCGCGTAGAGAAGAGGAAAAAAAAGGTCAGTCGGTGAGACCAGCCAATCCTCACCGAGGGTAGTGTCGCTCAAATGTTGTAATGGGCACGGCTTTGTGCGACCTGATCTATCACCAATGTTATTCTTCCGGAGCGGCCTCCACTCTTGGTGTCTCGTCGTGCAGGGAGAAAAAAAGGGCAAGTCTTATGAAAGCCCAAAGCACGCTTTCCGTCGCCAATGGAATAATTGACACCGAGAATTGACCCGGTGATGAGAATTTGTGACGAGAAGGGAAGGACCGGCGAAGCGACACGTCGACGTACCTTGGATATAAGTCGGTGTTGATGCGCTGTCGCTTGTCGAGCACGGATCATCGAAGGGCTGGTAAGTTGTCTGGTAAGTTTGTAACCGGCAAGCTGCGTACCTAGCATCGCATATCTAAGACTTACATGACCTCGGACTTACACCTTAGCTCCCTCACCACGGTATATGTTCAAGGTAAGTCAGCCTCATGTGTAAGTCAGCAGTAACGGCAAGGAGAAGAAGGAGTAGGGACACGAACTTGACGTGTCATTTTTTGGACGCTTTTTAGCTAACGCTGGTCGACCCAGCAAGCCGAACCCCCCCTGCGCCTCGCTGCAGGTTTCCTCTCGGTTTTTGGGGTCGAACCTGATCGTCGACAAGGGAGTTTGAAGCAATAGCCACTTGGTACTCAGGGTAGCATCTGGTATCGGTACTTATGGGGACGGGTTAGCCCTGCAGGGTGAACTTGAGATACATGTCACTGATCCCGTCCATCCCATTCGCGCCTCGGGCTGCCCCTAGAGAGCACTGAAGCACAACTGACCATGAGCACTAAGAAGCGTAACCTTGGAAGTATAGCAGCGCAGTGTAAGTGTGCAGCCCGGCGCGCGCAGTTCTTGGTCGTAAGATGTGACGAATTATCCACAACGTAATCTAGAGAAAAAAGACGAGATGATTTCATTTGACTACGGCAGCTAAGCGACGCATGCTTTTGTCAATTTGGTATCAGCTTACCTCACGTCGGCCTACCTCACGCGAGCATACACGACCCAATTCGGATTCCGTTAACCCAAAAAGGGTCCGCTGCAGAGGCCTGACAAAGAACTATACAATTTAAAGCTTCTTCGTCTTACGGCCTAAACTGTTGACACCTTTCCCTACGCGTCTCTTATGATGACCGATCAGTAAGTATAGTGCAATATTCAGCGAATAACTCCCCCTATATTATTGTATTATGCCATTATACTACGACCATGTGCAAGGCACATGCCTTGTAGTTACGGCGAAGACCCGGAAATTTCGGTCATTACCTAGTAAGTTGGGAATGACGCATCGTGCCGTGCCCGTTCCCCTACGCCCCCCTATCCGCGCGTCCCGTCCCTCGTTCCCAACCCCCTGGGGAGAAAATAGCTACCGGAAAGTTTCTCCGCAAAACGCCTCTGACGTCTTTCTACGTGAGAACGCTACTATAACAGGGTTCCTGTGGGTTTTCGAAATTTTTACCTTTCCCCTTTCACGAATTTTTCAGCCCTTGGCATGGAAGCAAAGTTCATGATAATGACAAAAATTCCGACCGCTATTCTTCGAACTTATCGCAGCGTTTCATCAGCCGTTAAACAACTGACCGTTACAACCCATCCTTTACATCTGCGGTCATTCTATAGTCCCCTTTCTCGAGCCTAGACCTGGTTAGCTCCCGCAGAGCGTCTGACCGCCCTTAGGCAATGATTAGCATCGAAGTTAGTACCTAGCAAGATCTCCTATCGTACATTGTGTAGTATCACCGGCACAGCTAGAAATCTTGGGTCATCTGAGCGTCATCACGATGTCCGTGGGGTCCAAATAGCGACACACCCTGCAACTAAGCTTGGGTGCTGGGGGTGCTTGGGTCCCGTACCTTGGCTCTTGGCCCCAGAAATAGCTCCGTGATGTAGCAACAGGAATGCGCTCGGCGCTTGATGCACCTTTCCGCTGCCCTAGGCCAAATTCGGCCCGAGACGGTGCTCATTCGAAGCTTACGAGCTGGAGTCGTCTATCCAGTGGCCCCCCTTTCACTCCGGGCAATACCGCAATTACCGGTCAGACGGGTTTACGATGGCGACGCTGATCGGGACGATAGTTCCGAGTTCATTCGTCCCGTCTCGTCTCGTCTCAGCGCCTCAGCCCTGCAAACCAAACCGGACGCAGGACTGGGTCTTGGGACCGCTAGGATCGGCGAAAAACGACGCGATCACTCGTTCGGCGCGGCTGCTGTTGCCATTAACGGCCTTCTGCAGCTCGCTACGAAGTGGCCATGCCTCCATTAACCTTGGCGAGGAGGTCCACGTCGTCCGAAATATCACACACACGGACATCGCTCGCCCACACTCGCGCGCATATACATATACTAACTTACATATATCCATATATCCTGCACCTACACACACATACACGGCTGACGTATTATTATTGTTATTATTAGTGAGCCTCACCCGGCCCCGCGGGTGTCACAAGGCTACGCTTCATGCATCCATGCATACCTAGATATGTAAGGAGACCACCATGCTGTCGTCTCCCGCACGTGCTGCCAGGATACATCTCCTTGGCTTATTTCTTAAAACGCTATGCCACGATACTTGACGTGGCATTTCCTGATCATTCCCATTTTCTCGTGCGTGCGCTTACTCTCGGAACGAAAAGGTAAGGGAAGAAGAAGAGTTGGTTTTGGACAAGTGGTAATAAAAAAAAAGTTCATGATTATTATTGCATTGCTACTACGTCGTTAGATTACTTACATCCCGTGCCTCTATTACGGTTACGGTACAGTTTGTGTCAAAGTCAGCGGTGCTGGGGCGAATAGGGCGAGCGACAAGAACGTCGTATCGTAGCCACAAAATGGACCGGGGGCCGGCAGCTGAGCATTCTGGTTGCAGTTCAGTGCAGCACTGATTTCAGCTGCTTACTGTGCTTGATGTGCCCTGGGATACACAGCTTCGTTATCTCTCCATCTCCCCACAGTCCACAGCTTCGTATCTGCTTCTCCCGTCGATATCATCTCTCTCCTGCAGAACTTCTGCGTCTCACAGAGTGTCAGATTCTGTCTGTGGGGAAAGTGAAACGTACCACAGGCCCAGTTTGTTTCCATGCCGGCTGAAATTAGGAAATAAAAAAATTAATAATAATTAAGGGTTCAAAAAAAAAGTTGGATGCCGACCCAAAATGTAGGCCGCAAAACACAGCAAGGACCAAAGGACCGCCTTTTCCCCTGCTGAATCATGCATCATAAAAAAGTTTTTTTTTTCACCTGTAGGTTCCCGGGCCATAATGCCGTGGAACTTTGACGCCTCTTGAAATCTCTGCCTCGCCGGGTGCAGCTCTGGTTGGCCGTCCGGACCGCATTCGAACAAGGTCGGGCCTTGCAAATTAGGTATGCGTGTCTCGCGGAGGTCGAAGCCTTCGCCGGCGTTGTTCATCATGGAGCCCGTGCGGACCGCGGCGAAACACATCGCTGTCCAGAATACTCATTCTATTACCTATTACCTTGATTACCTTGGTTTAATGCTGGGCCACAGCGACCAAACATCCCATGCCCCCAATATTCCCGGATCGCGGATCGTTCATCATCATGCCACATCACCTTACTCGGAAACGGAGATTGCGCCAGCAATGGAGTGATATATCAAACCATGGCCGACTTCGCAGCTACCAAAATTAAAAACAAAACAAAAAAAAAAGCCTCAAAGTCCGAATGCGTTGCCTTGTGACTCTGTGCTCCGTACTCCGCGTCTGTGCTAGGTGACCGCCGTCCCGCGGTGGAATCGTCGCGCAACAGCATCAGCAAGCAGCAAGCGGTGGCCCCAAATATGGCTCCCTGCGCGATCGAGAGAGAGGAAAAACTTCCAAAGCTCAGGCGATATGGCGCGTGTATGTACCGTTTTCCAGGGAGGGGGACACGCGAGCTAATCCCACTTTCCTTGTTTTCCCAATGGTCCAACGGTCCCCTTCTTCCCAAGGCAACTTTTTGCCTGTATAACGTGGTGCAACCCAATGTTTTATAGCTTTATATATCTGATGCGGCCCTACTGTACCTCTGATGGACGGCGCAAGCCGATATCGCTAGGTTCCGGCGCCGGGCAGGTGGAAAAGTGACCTGTTTCTTTTTTTTCTCGCCTTGTGAGCTTTTGTTTCTCAGTTTTTTCTTCGCCTTCCTGTCCTCCTCGTCTTCGTCAATTACACTGCTTGGGCGAACGATGTGATATCGCGTGATATCTGGACTGATCGCGGCCTGGTGCGCGAACTCTCCTGAGGCCTGTACATCGCCCCCTCATGCGCAGTACATACGACGATCAGAGACTTTTTGGATCTTCCCCTCTCTTGTACCACCTCGAACAGCCTGGAGGGGAAAGAGTGACGAGAATGATGCCACGGACGCAACAGGCGGACAGGCGGAAGATGCAGTGCGATAGAGGAGGGGACCAACTGATGCGCTTGTTTCGACCGCCTGCGATCTGTGGCGCGATAACGTCGTTGTGTCGTTATATGTGTGACGAGTGATGTCTGAGTAGTTGTGGCGTATGATGTCTTGCGTATTCCGGGACGCCCCTATTTTTACTTTTTTTCTTCTCAGACCGTTGACGAATATCCTCACGCCTCATGTGAGGAACAGGGATGACGGGGCGACGAAGAAATACGGATGTCTTTCATGATCCCTGCGGGTATTGCGGCATCTGGCCAAGCTTCACGATGGCTTGCCAAGCCGGAGATGGCGAGGCGTCCGAGACCTTTCCCGTCGGGCTGCATTGCGTGTTCTAGCCCTCTCAACTTCAATGCTAGCTAGAGATGAGCGGTGTAGAAATTAGGTAGATTGATGAAGAATGCGTACATGATGATCCGCTAATAGGTGTCTTGCTCTCAAATTGTGGTGTGTATGTATGTGAACAGGTGTGAAGAGGGTTCGTAATCAGAATTAGACGCACACCTTTCGGTATAGAGTGCGCCGAGGTGAGTAAGGTAGCTCGTCGCTGTTGATTGATTGATGTACCTTGGTATCGTCGAGGCTTGGTTGACCCCTTTACACTAAGTTGGTACCTAGTATGGAGGCAGGTAGACTCTGAATCGTCATCATACTCCGTTGTGATGTAGGATACAGTAGTATGCGTCCATTACGTGGTGTGTCGTATTGTTCTGGAAAGGAATTAGCTAATGTTTATGGTTTTTCCAAATCGGAGTAATCGTACTTATCTTAATTTGAGCCTGCCTCAAATGTCGATCATATACTAAAATAGGGGGGTTTTGGGAGGAATGCAGGAGTATATAATCCTGAAGAACTCTAGCCTCAATCTCCTGATCTCATCGGCTGTTGTAAATCTCATTGCCACCAACCAGCCTTCTCGGAGGCTACGTAACCATTCCGTCATGAATGAAAAGTTAGATCCACGGATGTCTGGCCCGGTCCGTCCCGCTCCAAGTCAAGAAAACCTAGCAAGAGTATGTACTGTACATGAATGAGGGATTTTCAGGAGTCCATGAAAACAGTCCCTTGCTTAGATCGAGCAATTAGTTCAGCTATGCCGGTGTTTCATAGGAACATGACTCGAGAGGGCATCACAAGACTGTACTGATTCGTGTAGGCTACCTCTAGCCTCCTTTTAGAGCTACAATAGATAGGAACTCGGAGCATTAGTTCCCAATGACAATGCTTAGCAGACAGCCTTGAGGATCAGGAGATGTAGAACCTTAAAAGTGGAGTGAAGCTTACTTCAACCTTCTTGATCTCCCCCCTTAATTCAAAATTGACTTACTCGCTGACATAACCGCCTAGGCAATCATGCTATTGATTGAGCCAAGGCGAGCTACTAGTTTAGTGGTTTCAACGAGGCCACCGAGGATTATGTTTTCTCAGTCATTGTGACCACCCCCATGATTAACAAACGACCATTGTCCATTCATAGACATCATGCTATCGTAAGTTAAAGAGTACATACCTAGGTAGTAATTAAGAAATAAATCAAAGCAGCTAGATATACTTTGCAAATAAGAGCTTGATAGTCTAAAGTTAGCTGGTTATTCTAGCTGTCCAACTGCTGGTAAGTGTTGAAATTGATATCATTTGACACTTAAAGGGCAAAAGCGATTATAGAAAACCTGTTGGGCTCATGAGATGGTACGACACGGGAAATAAGGAAAACATAGTGATCAACCAGGATTGTAAGATAAATTCCAGTGATATTGGTCATTACTTAAGTGATATAAGGGGTGAAAGCAAGGCCCCTTATGTTACTTACAGGTAGTTAGTATGTACTGCACATATCTGATTATCATCTAGTGAGAGAGAAACACTATTCGTTCTTTATCATCATTTAATCATGAAGATTAGGTACCTACGAATCTGTAGCTTGTATACGGAAATTCGATAGTATCGAAATCATATGGGTATCAGATTGATATTATTTACATCAAAGCTATAGCCTCCCTATTTATATTAAACCCTATTGCCCATAAACACCCCCCGTGATATTATATGAATTACCTATTGATTTGTTATTGATTTTTCATTGTTCGCGAGGAGACGATGGCGGTCGGACGCCAAACTGTATCTCGACTTCTGTCGTCCGTACAATGCCATTGTATGTCATGATCTCCTCTTCGCTAGTAGTCGGAGAGTGCCCCCTTATCTCTGTCCTCCTCTTCATATCTCTCAGAGCAAAAGATGACGTACCATAGAGGTGTTCTCCCTTCGAGCTGTTGCCATTCGTTCCAGACTTGTTCGCATCTCCTGTATTGTTCGTATACCGTCCATCTCGGTAACGGTAGTTCTGATTTGTAGTCCCGCGGAGTGATGAGAAAAAACGAGGAAACCAGATCATAAACAATGGCCGCAATGCTGGACCAGATGCCGTAATAATCGCCAAGTTTGTCTCGACGGCGGAATAAGTGAATCTGATATCGTACGAGTAATCGTATTTCATCGGGTATAGGGATGTCTCTATAATCCATAACATTCGGAGAATGCTGACAATGGTAACTCTACCGAGGGGGTTTAGCTTCCTGCCAACAGTTGTCTGCATGATTTATCGACTTACACTGCTCCTAAGAGAAACACAACCATTATAGCAAACTTCACCTTAGGTGCCATTTTTAGCCCCATGAAGATCCAGAAAGGAAGCGCAAGGACTAGGATGTCCGTAAAAATGGTTAATGCCGCAGTAGTGACATAGAATATCCCAGTATCTATACATCCTCCTTGGAGAGTCGGATCTGTGATACGTTTCCAAAAATACGAGATCGGTGAGCACTGGAAGACCACCGTCACGAATATCGCGATCATGAGTCCAATATTGAACACGTTGAGGGCGTGTATCGAATATCTTATCTTTCGCCTCTGCCCTCCTATCCTCAGAAGGAATGTTAAGACGGAGCACTTGACGAGAGCTAATATCGGGTTATAGATGATTTGAATTATGTAGTTCCAGTACATTCCGAGACTTATGTCCGCCGTCATCGGGATATCGTACACGTGGACCCCTAAGTACGCCGTTCGCATGGCTATAAGAAATATGTCAGCCATGTCCCTGGTTGGGCTCTGTAGGGTCCACCACAATTGGACTAAACCCGGTGTTTATACTTACCCATATAAGAACATCCCGTTTCGGCGATCGAAAACATCTTGATGCTTGTGAGAACCAATCATACAAGGCAAAAGAGCTATCACATACCATGGCAATGCATACCAGAGCATCATCTACAAGTTTTCATCAGCCCTATCGAACAAGATACCTTTCTATCGCTTTCTGTTTGGGTACTCACCAATTCCGAACTGTCTGCTCCTAACTCTGCCATATATCCTTAGACATACGACTATAAATGCGATTGCTGGAAAGAAGAACAAGATGAAGAAACCGCCATGTTGAAGGGATGAATAGGGGTACGCATCAGTCGCGCCTCCTGATGGTCTTCCAGGACCCTCGGCGGATTGTCGCCTCGCTACGCTGGAGATAAACGTATACAGAGAAGACTCCATAATATTTTGAGCTGTTGACTATTCAACATATCCGCTAAGCCAAGGTCTAAGTGGCACCGCTCGCTTGGAACAGACGTCTGCATCTATATAACAGGATATCCCTGGATTTGGGACAGCTTACGCAGCATACAGGTAGCATCCAGGGGCACAACGGAAGACCAAATGCATCTGACAAGGTGTTTTCGTTCAAGAGAAGCTTCGAATTCAGCCTCTTTACTTATACGCAACCCATTTCTATCTGGTTAAACGGGTCTATTTCACCGGGATTGGACAATATGTGGATGGGTTGGCTCTGCAGCCAAGGCCTTCTATATAGCTTCCCCATACCCTCGTGCATTTGCTTAGTTAGACATATAGATTTACTGAACGGTATTAACCTGCAATAAGCAACATCATTAATTCACATTCTCCATCCTACCCGGGCTGCTGGCTGCATACCATATAAAACGGCCAAGATCCACGACTCGGCGACCGAAGTTTGTCTGTCAAGACCCAAGTGTAATCCGCTCTTCTTGCTGCTTCTAAGAAGATGAAGATCACTAGAGAAAGGGGACATGTGATAAATCTATGTGCCATCCCTATTATCTCATAGAAACACCAGGTCCCAATCTAGTCGTCTGCGCCATTGGGAATAGTACGCGCAATATACCGATGCCGCTCTTCAAGGTGCTTATGCTGCAGCTTTTATGCCCAATGGTCATCTATCAAATGATAACCGAGATTCGTTCCTCCTAAGGTCGTAGAGCAGGGTGAAATCCAGGGTATCACGGCATACCGTTGCGAAGATCACAGGGATATTTTGCGGAGGGATAACATATCATATGCTGATCTAGAACGCGGCCCGTCTTAGAAATGCATTAATCATTGGGAGTTTATCTGGGGTAAATGTGACCTCAGGCAAGTTGCATCGGGGACCGCATCTGATGGCGGTTCTTTCATTCGCCAGCCAATTTATCCAGGCCGCCCGGTCTGCTAGGGTCCGGGTAAAATTCAAAGTGTCCTGTCTCGCGGCTTGATCGGGACGAAATGAAAACAAATTCCATTGTGTGTAGGCAAGTAGTCAAGCCCGCGTATTGCTCCCTCAAATCTTGCTTTGCTCTGCCAAGCAATCGGTCTTGAGTCCATATCGACAGCTTTCTTAATAGAGGGAAAGTCTTGGACGACGTCCAGATTCCCGATATTGATTAATAAACATCTCTCAGCCAGCTTATAAAAGCTTCCTGCAAGAAGGTAAGTGCGTGACAGCTTCAGTTGAATATGCTATTCTGCCATGCATCTTTCGGTACCTAGACCTAGCTCGACTTCGCCTCCGCCATATTATAGTCTATTACGGGTCCTCGGCAAAGCTGCACAATACTGCCGATACTTTCAAGTATTTACCTTGCCTGCTATGCCTAGGTACCCGGCTTTGGTTGGGGTAAAAGGATCCTCGTGCGAGGATCCGCTGCTACTGTTGCTACTGTTGTACTTTGTCAGCAGGTATCCAACGCCGACAAATCCATGTGGCATGCTCCGATAAAGCAGGCGGGTGACGGGGCCCTAGCCGGCATTCCTACCGGATCCGACGAGGCGTCGTAAGATATTTAGTACTATGTAGAATATATACGGCTGCGGTAGAATAATTCAGTTATTACTCACGAATTTTCTTCAGATTGAATTGTTGAGACTGAGCTTGAGCCGGCTTTCTGGGCACGCGTAGCAACGATGTCTTGCTCCAGGAAAATCATCGTAGGCGCCGTACTCATTTTATTGCCACGCGTCATATATGGTCAAACAATTGTTGTGGGAAATTCTACAGTCCGTGAGTCTGTACTTCGCGGTAGCTAGTAAAAGAGAGATTGTTACTGACCCGCCTTCAGCTGCCAACGAATCTACAGTAGCCCCCGCTGTAGCCGTCGTCGACGCGAAGGAGTCTAATTCAACCGCGGATCTCTTCGAGGGAGAGACGGAACAATTGACTGATGCTGTCATAGCGAATCTCACCAACTTCGAATTGTCAGATATCTCATTGTTTAGCTTTCAGAATGAGTCGACTTTGAATGAGACATTGGCCAAGAGAGCTATACCTGGATTCTGCAAAACGTATCCAAGTGACCCATATTGGCCCTTTTCATCAACATGGCAACTATTCAACATCTTGCTCGGCGGAGGTTTGATCAAGACGGTTCCTTACGCATCCTCTTGCTATGATTCCTTTAAGGATTATAACTCGACCAAATGCGACTTCATCACTAACAATTGGATCAATGCATCAATTTACCAGTGAGTTCAAGATCGCAAGCAGAATGAATGAAATAAGGACAACAGCTCTGACAAGTTGAAACAGCACCGAAGACCCCACCTCAATCAACGCTGTCCTATTCCAGGGCTCTACCTGCATGCCGCCGGCTCTCATGCCTTCACGAAGCAACTGCACAATCGGCGGCTACCCAGAATATGCCGTTTCGGTGCGAAACGTGGCGCAAATCCAACTTGCGATCAATTACGCGCGTAACCTCAACTTGCGCATTGTGATCAAGAACACCGGCCACGACTTCAGCGCGAAGTCGGTCGGAATGGGAGCGCTGTCGCTCTGGACTCACAATCTCAAGCAGATCCAGTTCTTTAAAAACTACCGACAAGGTTCCTACCGCGGTCCCGCGTTCAAGCTTGGAAGCGGAGTTCAGGCCTTTGAGGCGTATGAGGCGGCCAGGAATAACAATGTCACTATCGTGGGTGGCGAGGGTCGAGTAAGTAATTCATGAATCTAATGTGTAGGAAGTAGTGCAAGGGTTAATAATGAGTGTTAGACTGTCGGTGTGATGGGAGGTTATATTCTAGGTGGTGGCCATTCACCTCTATCTAGCATCTACGGCATGGCGGCAGATCAGGTACTCTCGATGGAAGTTGTTACGGCTGATGGCCGATTCGTGACCGCGAGCGAAACAAGTCACCCATCCTTATTCTGGGCCTTACGTGGCGGCGGAGGTTCTACTTTCGGCGTAGTTACATCGGTTGTGGTGAAAGCGTATCCGAAGATCAAAGTGACTACTTTGACTTATATCTTGGCGACAGGACCGAACCTCTCGTATACACAGTTCTGGGATGCGTTACGTGCCTTCTTCGATGGGTTCATCACATACACCGAGGCTGGCAATTACGAGTACTTCCGGATCTCAAAACTTGGTGAAGGTAGATATTTCTCTGACATGGGCCCGTGGTTTGCCCCCGGAATGAACAAGACTGAACTTCAGACTTTGGTGGCTCCCTTATTTGCTAGATTTAAAGAGTTGGGTGTTGAAGTCAATCCTGTTTACACTGAGTACGACGATTTCTATGACGCATGGTACGCGAGCTTCCCGGTCGAGCCTTGGGGTAGCAACGCCATCCGCCAGGCCAGTCGCCTCTTTCCCAAATCCAACTGGCAAGACGCGTCGAAGCTTAATGCCACCTTTGATGTTATTAAAAGTGTTGCCGAGGAAGGCGGTTACATTGTCGCTTTCAATATCGCGGCCGCGCCTAAGGGATACCCGGACAACGCGGTGAATCCGGCATGGAGAAATACGGTAATGCATGCTATTATGGCGACGCTTTGGAATACGTCTAGTTCCGAGGCGGATATGAAAGCTGCCAGCGACAGGCTCACATATGGCTGGATGCAACGCTGGCGAGATGTATCGCCGGGAGCAGGCGCTTACATGTCGGAGGCAGATTATATCGAGCCAAATTTTAGCCAGGCATTCTTTGGGGAGAATTATCCGAGGTTATATCGCATCAAACAGTTTTATGATCCGTTTGGCGTTTTCTATGCTCACACTGCTGTTGGATCGGAAGATTGGAAAATGTCTGAGATGATATTAGGAAACTTGCCGTCACAAAATAGTAAACTGTGTAGAAAGATTTAGAAGACATAGAATATTAATTCCTGCTTTTCATGCGATACGTAGGCAGTTATTAGGCGGTTTTATTCATGATTTTTAAATATGAGCATGAATATGGATGAATGTTGCCAGAGAATCTGAAAATTTTCGTTTGGGGACTGGAATTTTTCTTTTTTTCCCCTTTAGCACGTTGGCTTGGTACTTTGTACCTATTCCTTTAGAGCTGTCATGAGCTGATCATCTGCTTATAGAAAGAGCGGTGATATGCTCAGGTCCAACATACGTAAGATGGCACAGATGTTTCAAGAGCGAGCGAGGTATTTTTGATAAATAAAAATATATGTTATTAATTAAGCTTCATCTGAGTTTCAATACTCAATCGAGCATATTGAAGTGGACGGGAAAAATGGACATCATGATTTATGAAATTGACGGTGTATGAGTGGATAGTGGGATAGTGGGTAGAAAAAGGGGCTGTGGGGGTTTTTAGGGGCTCTAGGGCTATTATTCCCAGGTACCTGGTAGCGTGAGGATAGGCGGTAGGTGCTGTAAGGCAGGTACCTACATATTTCACGATAGTGGCCCGAGTTGTCCAACACCCTCACTCCTTGATGATACATCCATTGGAGAAGAGCAACCGGAAGGCAAGATGGCCGAGTTGGTTATGGCGCCAGGTTAAGGTCACCTTAACATCTTAACATCCTGGTGGAGCAATCCGCGTGGGTTCAAGTCCCACTCTTGTCATGAAGATAAAATTTTTGCGTTTTTTTTTAGTTGTTTTTCTGTTCTCTCTTTTTTGGTACGAGGAGCTAGTAGCTGTACTAATAATTATTTGGGTATGCTAGTAATCGCGCTAGGTCCTGTACTGGTAAGTGTTGCTGGGGACTTTGCAGTAGTGGTTGGATTGCGGGGAACGTTACATAATACTGGTAGTAAAAGATTTCCATGCAATTTTAGCTTCTAGAATTTTGGAATTCGGGAATTCTGGAACTATGGAATCAAAAATCGTTCGTTCTTAGAAACCCGAAACAACAGAATGCCGTATTTCATCAGCCCATCTGCTCAGCTTCCCGCAACAGCACGGTTAGCACGGTCCACCCCCAGATCTTAGTGATTTTGTACAGCTTTCTCATCTTCTCACTGGTTTAATAATATCGCTAATGTAGGTCATTTGCTGATCATCCGGTTCCCCGAAATTTCAAAATTATACCAGCCATCTCATAAGTCTGTTCCACTCAGCTGAAAAGAGACCAGGATGGCCACAGGTTGGCTCGAGTGGTCCGTCCAAGGTCAAGCTGATTCAAGAATGCGACACAACAGTCAGACGGTCTTTTTTTGCGGTTGGCTAGGCTGCACAAAATATAACATCATAAATGATTCGTATCGAAAAGCGAACTGGGGGTTCTAAGTCAAGGATCTCGATGCTACATACCAGGTATGGCATACCCTGACCATGAATGTCGGGCAGGCAAATCAGGTCATACCCACCATCTGAATGAGATTCAACATGTTGATCGAATGTTGAAATCTAGTCGGATCTCAATGCCGCCCTTCTTGTCGGTCCGCTACTGGCGAAGAACCCTCCTTTCATATAATGTCAAACAGCCGGTCTCCCGACTCGGCCGAGTTCACATTCGGCTACAGGCAATCTCGGAATGGAGGTAACCTTGAGGGATGCCACGTGTCTTCAATCCATTCATTTCCTTGAGATTTCAAGCTTTTAACAACGACATCTTCATTTTCCATGTTGATATCATATGGGCAAGTATTACCTAATTAAGACTCAATCTTTTAACAATATTTATAACCGAGGATAACGTTAACAAAAACATTTATGTGATCTACTAGACCATTGTGACGAACCTTTTTTAAAGTAGAAAAGGTTGAATAGCTTGGCATAAAATATGACGATCGTTCTTATAGATATCAAGCCGTATTCGGCTTAGAGAAATCACAGAGACCCATGTATAGCATTTCCGATGAATGCCAACCTCGCGCAGATCTTCAAATAGCGATTTTCTATCGTGTCAACAGAGCAAACAATACCTAGATAGCTATAGTACGTAACCCTCAGTAGTCTACTAAGCCCCTACCCATCTCACCTCCATACAGATGCCCATACTGTTACGCAAGATAATTTCATCTCACTTCAGCTTTCAAAACTAGGTAGTTTCGATATGAGTAAACATTGTTGGTTTGTAGCTCCTCACAATCATTATGGTAAACACTACCTAGGGCCTAGGTCCTTCAATGTTTTAGTACATTGGATACTTCGTAATATCATGATAGGATGATATATCGCCTCGTTCCGTTATACTCGGCTTCTACAGCCCGACGAACAGTTTCTATGAACGATGTCGCAATAGTGACTTGAATCTATTAGGTCTTATCAGGATGGCACGCAAACTCTTTCCCTGGCGTTCTGAGGAATTTGGCTATAAGTCATTTCATATACCCCGAAGGAATCCTTAGCACAAGTGTAATCCGACCAACGAAGTCACACATTTTCCTAATATGGAGTAGGAATCGAGGATTGCCGCTGAAATAGGCAACTCGCACAGATATCATTGTGACTAAAGAGGATATTTTAACGGAATTAGCTAGATGGGGACAAACACGTGGTTATAAAGGTGACGGGAAGAAGCAAGGATAAGACAGGGAACATTTCGTTTCGAGGTATTGAAAAAAACGGGGCTCTCTACCTGTTTCCGATAGTATGGACCCGGTTAGATCCATGGATGTACCCGAGTTGCTGGGATCGTATGTTCGGATACTCTAGGTAGGGTACGCTGCTAGGTCTACTAAGTGGTATAGCCCGCCCGATTCCATTCTGTGGTGCGTCGAATCAGCCAAACCGAATATCAAGACAATTTCGCTTCATACTCGGGAAAGAAAACCTACCCGATCATAAGAACATCCCGATAACTTCAGTGGGCACTTGACTGCCAGGTATATACTCCAGGATATACACCAGTATTCAACATGAGATGAAGAGGTCTGACTTTCGTCCTTACATACCTGACTCCGGTCTGTCCGAAATAGTTGCTAAGTTTAGGTGAGTCCAAACATCGAAATATGTGGTAAATTAACATTATCTATCGATGGCACTAGGACCGGTCGGCTAGGTAAAGTATTGGTGATCGACAATTAGTAGGCACATGCACACGAGGCTCAATACCTCATCACTTACGGAGTAGATAGAGCCTCATGGTATGTACCTCTGCGTTCAATATCCACTCGGATAGTGGTACAGGTTTCGATTAGCCAATGTTACCGTATAGCTAACTTAAGAAAGTAGGCCGCACATCCACTAATAGCCCGAGGTGGATGACATTGCGAGGGTACGCTAACGTCGGCGAGCTGCTTACGCCCTCTCCTCACGACGGAGACACCCGCCGCCCGCATCTCGGGCACTACCAAGATGCAGATAGGATTCGGAGCTTAGCAACCAACATTGTTCAAGTGTGGCTACACTGCATGACGTTATGGACCAAGCCATCACATGAGGGGGGCATCGTAAGCTACCTTTTCTATATATTCACGGGACCTATCTTAAATTTTCGTGAAACATCCTTCCTTTCTGCCATCCCTTACGCTCATAGCTCTTACGAATACCCCGCTTCAAAATGTATAACCCAATTCACTTTACCATTATATCAGCTCTGTTGCTTGGCTCAGCCACAGCCCAACTTAAGCCAAATGTAACTGCTGTTGCTGCTGTGAACGGCCATTCGACCATTCAATGCTGGCAGCTTGACAATGCATTTACTTCGAATAATGTCCTTAACAGGAGTAGCATTTATTCGGCAAATCTCGGGGGTGTTGCTAACTTGTCCTACACTTTCATCCCACCCAATTATGATCAAGGTGT
This sequence comes from Annulohypoxylon nitens, assembly GCA_022496965.1. Classification (NCBI taxonomy): domain Eukaryota; kingdom Fungi; phylum Ascomycota; class Sordariomycetes; order Xylariales; family Hypoxylaceae; genus Annulohypoxylon; species Annulohypoxylon nitens. Next base: position 131,807 of record MU386654.1, on the reverse strand, counting down.
CCACAGCGCACCATATAATCAGTGAATCCACCCCTTCATTCAGCTTAGACTATTCGACAACCACTAACAAAGTCAACAGATGGGTTATTTTTATTAAGGGAATAGGTCTAATAACTGTTCCTAATGATAATACTACCGCCTACGTCGCCCCCGGTGAGACAGGCATAGTTTTCGCTTCTGATACTCCTGATATCACCACAGACGGTCACCGATCTCAGTATCTCGGCGTTACGGAATCAATTATCATGCAAGTCCCGGCTTTAGATAACAAAGTCCCAGCCCATACCGTATTACATTCGGGGGGCTGTGTTACGTCTGAGATGTCCGGTCTATGGGAATTGGCCTTGGGTATCTCGCTCCAGTCCCAGACTTAACTTTAAAATATCTTAAAGTTGACATCGCAATGACAGGGAAATCGCACAGTCAACAACCAAAAGGCAGCTTTCTCCCAGTTGATTTCAACCCCTTATCGTTTATTTACGGACTATGGACTTGAAGGTGCATATATACTGTTTACGAAGTACGCTGTAAATATTAAAGGGTCGACATGACGGTGCCTTCAGAGAGGTATCGAAATTCGAGCTATACGAACCTTATGGACTTACGAAAGCTATCGAGGGCGACGGTTTGAGGACATGCAAGGGTAGCAAGAATATACCTACTCGAAAATAAAACGAGCCTAAAGCTTCCGACAGAGTCCAGGATGCTATGTAGCTAATACCCCTGCATTAACTAGTGTAATAAACTAACAGACACCGGTCGATGACTAAGTGCCTGAGGAGCTCCACAGATGGATATTGAAGCAAAAGACCCAACTTTGTGCCGTCCCGAACAAATAGAGAACCATAAACAATCCATGTACATCAGATTTGCCACTTATTTTAGCTCTGAGTGTATATACCTAGCAGGAATAATATCAAGAAAGGGAGGCTGGTTACTAAGCGTATTGTCATCGTTCACCCCTGCCACGATATCTAGTAGGTACCTGTAGAAATTGCTTAGTAGTTCTCCAATTACATGCCGAAATTTTCATCACCGTCCTCGTCAAGCTCAAGGCTTGGGTGTCCACCTGAAAACGGGTAACTGTACCAAGTTCCGGTCATTTGAGCTATTGAATGATCCTCGACGCCCTCATCGCCATTGTCAAGACCCAGCAATGTGGGCTTAGCGAAAGTTAACTGGTTTTCAGAATTGTGATCATACGACCACACGCCTGAATCTTTTCGAGTCTGCGATCTGTAAAAAGGCTGAGGTCCGTTCGACAAGTCATTCAATGCCTGCTGAGAGAGCATCGGATCATGCGTATGAATGAGCGGTAATGCTGGTGCGGCGGTCTCCTTCCTAGCGTTTTGGTAGGATCCCTCGGGATTCTTCCGGGACTGTAGCTGTTCCAACCTTTTCACGAATCTCCAGCGAAAGATGGATAGTTGGAAACCAGGTCGGTTGTCTATCCTTGTTAGTAAGTTGAGCGACAATGGAATATATTCTATTGACTAAAGAACTTACAGGGCTCTGGGATCTCGTTGTGGTAGTCTGGCCCCCATAATGCGCGGCAAATCTTCTTGTAACACTGATCCGGATTGCCTTTGTCCTTCTGGAAATTGAGTCGTCCGTATGCTTCATCCTGCGCTCCCGTCATCCACTCTGGCCCTGAGTTTCTCCAACACTTATCCATACTCGCGCATTTCAGCATGTGTTTCTGTTTCTCTTCGGGGACTTGTTCCTGTTTGAACTGGTTGAATCTCTTGCCACATTTCTCACAGCCATTCCAAAGGCAATGCACTCTTTTGATATGCTCCCTAAAGAGTCCATTAGCATAAATTGAGCATAAAACCACCAAGAATGGTTTCAATGCTAACGTCAGTTTCCCAATGTCCTTAAAACCAGAGTTGTTTGTACATGCATTCGTGACATGTAAATATCGGGATGGGTTATGTTTCCAGAAGGGACATGCTAGATTATCTTTATGCTCTTCTATATGAGTAACATCGTGAGCTTCCTCGTCGAATAAATCGATGACTTCATTTAGAAGTACAACTGCACCCCCCTGGCCTAGCGTAGGCGAAGCACCAAGGATCTCATCACCTCCACATGATCGGTGCCTCTTAGCTGACATGCTGTATATGATAAAAAGCTTCCGGATTATTAAGAACCAGAAAATAACACGCTCTCAAATGCTTCAATCTTTCCTCGAACTCTTTGTTCACGAGTCTTCGTGGTTGTTTCTCTATTAATTGAATTTCCAACTAATCTCACTGATATTGGTGGTGTTGGACAGCGCATCCAACGTTCGATACCTCGGGAGCCTTCCTGTTCTTCCAGGGGTCCGGCGGAATACACGCTCTCCTGGAAACAGGGTATTGACTGGCTATTTGTAAATATCAGCACGGCGCTGGTAGGTAATATAAAGAAAGAAAACAAGTCAATAGGCAAACATATGTTCGCCCCCGATATCATCAACAGGAAACCCCGAATGGTCATCAAATCATACCTATTACTGGGAACTTGTTGTTTCATTTGGCATCATATTCCTGCTTCCCCCTATGTCGTGGTATGAAGTAAGTAAGAAAACGAGTATGATGACCCCGGATACAAGTCAATACTTAACCGCGGGAACAACATCTTGGTCATAATCGCAGATGCGATTCTGAATATGGCAACCCAGCCTTACATATCAAGAGGTGCACTGCATACTATTTCTTACCATATTTAGTATCCCGACTTTTCTTAGCCAGCGAATGATGCTGACATGATGCATTTGTTAATATAGAAACGCATTGCCTAAGCGTGGGCGGGATATTCTAAGCAGCCCCTTTTCCCACCTTAAAAATAAAGCCTGCATTTTACCTGCAAACTTACTTGGGCATCTACAAACCCCGAAATCTCATACTATATTCTATCATTCAAGTATCTTTTATCAGTAAAGTCACAATACATGCCTATTTATGGATACTTACCATATTGTTTTTATTCAGACCATCTGTCTAGTTAGAGCTGATAGTGTGTCAAATCCCATCACGGCATCCTAACAACGATCGAATGGAGGAAGATCTGTAAATTGATATCAACACGCAATTTGTCAATCTAGGTATACCTGGGAATGGTTACTAGATAGGCATATATACCTAGGTAGGTAGGTATTAGACACTGGATGGATTGAAAGGACACATAAGAATAATGATGTGTAGTAGTCTCTAACCTTTTTGACACTCTTAGAAGAATCTAGGGACCAGCGAGATCGGGATCTGGATTATTACTTCCTAGATTCTAAGAGCTTAACAGGATTAGTTGCCCTTAGAAGATTCAAGTGAAACTTATACTATACGGTTTGGAATTTCCCGCCTTCTGGTTTTCGTAGATGTCTTGGGGTTGGATCTGAGCAGAGCCTGGGGATCGTACTTTATTATGCGCATGCTTCGATGCTGAGTATCTAGCTTGACCACATCCTAGTGTGAGATTCAACTCGTGTTTCATCCTTAGTATGAATTGATTTGAATTCATTTCGTGGGAGATTTTTCTCTTTCTCATCATACTCTATCATCCCCAACCAAGTTTTTTCCCCCAAATAATCACAGCCACAACTGCTGGATTGATGGAAAGATATTTGACCAAACTTATGACCTAATTCTATATTCGATCTCTCGTCACCCACGATAAAGTTCAAGCAATTGAGTATGGTATGTTTTCTTGTTATGCTCATGTTGATGATCTTGCCCTAACATATTAAAACCACATTCCTCAGCTATTGACCCTGTCTAAGCCTAGCGCTAGTTATGACGAGCACAAATATCAATTTAGGATATACTACTACGTATGTGGTTATATCATACCCCAATTTGACTCTAACTATGCGTATAGTAGGTAGCTTCCATGAGCTTGCCGGCACTCCAGTCTTGATGTGATGTTATCGAATTCAAGGGACGCATCGAGCTTCAGTCCCCAGCATTACTATATAAGCCACACGTTCCACCCTTTTTTAAAGATGCTAGTTATTACCTTGCATCACGTCATATATAGGTTAACCATTGAATTGTCCATGTCAGTATCGCAAATCCTCTGGGCAATCTCTCGCCCGACTGGGGCCGTTCAGGGCATATATATTAGAGCAGCACTGAATTCGACGAACTATCTTCACACAATCAAAACCTGAACGATAGAAATGCATTATAGTCCTAGTGTACTAGTTCTAGCCGCAATTGTGTCAACCGCTCTGGCGAACTTCACGATATATATCGGAAAGACTAACGACATTACTGACGTTGGCGTCACGTTCAGCTCCACAGAACTACAGATCCATAAGCGCGCGCCGCTTAGCTGCTCTGACTCTGGCCGCGTGATTCCTATTTCAGCAAGTTCCATCAACGATGCAAGCAAAGGTCGCTGGGCCTGTGATGGATGTAACGCGAAAGCACCCAGAGATTGGGTCATTAGCCGCTTCGAGATGTACAACCGAAACAACGCAATTGGACGTTCCACTGATCATCCTTTCCCGTTATTCAATAGGGCCACCGGAGCTGTTAGTAAGTATACTCGGTTACACTTGTCTCTACTCTAGTGCGATTAGAACTTACTGACGGCGTATAGCTTTGTATGGAACTGGAAACGGGAATTACGACATGAGAGACATTAACAACACCTTTCTTGGGACATGTAATCGACCACGTCGCCCCCAAGAGATGGACTGCTGGCAGATTATCTCGGCGACATCTATGACTCACGTATTTACTTGTAAGTGTGAACAGCATATCATATAACTTATATGTCGGCGATTACTAAGACAATATCGATCAGGCATTAGCGACCTCGTACCAAATGAAGGGCTCTGGATACCAATGTAAAAAAGGATAATATAAAAGGAGGACTGGCACAAGGATAATAGTGGTGTGTTTTGATACTATCTCAGTTTGATGTTAACTTTGAATTTTATTAGGGCTTCAGAGTGGTCGTTCAAGAAGACGTAGGATACCAACCTAGTCTCCCGATTTTCCGAGCCTCACCCTACTATTGAGCAATTAGCTGATGACATCTGAGTGTTCACTTAATATGAATTTTTCTGCCTGGCATACATAAATAGTGGATAAAATATATATAGATAAATAGGTAGATAACGCGAGAGTAGCTACCAGGTGCCTCGGTATCTAGCTAAGATGGGGCATGTTGACCCCTGAGACAGAACCACGAGTCTAAGTTCGAGAAGGGATAGGATGTCTTAGCTATGGTCCGAGTAGCTGGTGGTTAGATTATGTTCATATTAAAACTACAACTATACAGTAGAATACCTAAGTTAGTCATGACCATTGAGTGAATTTGTCCTACTGCCGAATAGCAACCCACGGGGTTAGACTTACATACCTATGGTAGTAGGTACCCAGACTGTGAGAACTAGCTAAACCAACATGACAGCTCGTCTTTTCTGGATTGGCTTTTCATGGCATTCCAAATAATTTACACGAGAACATTCCAGTATTCAGGTCCTTGCTCTCCCTTCCATTCCTATCTTGCAACGAACAGTTGGCGATAAATATGGGAAACAATTTTAACCAAGGCGCCTGCTTTGACTATGAACTGATATGATTTCAATGGTATTGCGGATGTGGACTATCGGCGTTTGTTGTGGTTTTGTATGTTGAAATGGCCACGTTTCTCGGCGCACCTACTCACAAGTTTGTAGACGGCAATACGGCGGACGATGTCTCAGCCCCCACCCTCGCATCGATTCGTGTGCATTATATAATCATTAGATGGGGGCGGTAAATTGAGTGATGCACATGCTGCGATGCATGTGCTGAGAAACTGACAAGCTTCGCTTATTTTCTCAACTCTGGATTATATCGCGTTACCTAGGAGTGGCGGAGTGTAGCCATCCTGCCGCTTGAGGTAACCACTTGTGCGATAGAAATCTATACATACCTAGGTCCTAGGCATAGTTTATCGTTGGCTTAGACCTCATAGTATCTATTTTTGCGGCCGGATGTTGCATTTCTTTGAGGTTGTACGCTGGCAGAACTGAGACTATGATGCCTTGCCTACTTGGTATACAGCCACCTAGACGAAAGGATCGTATCGTGCATCGGTGACACCAGCAAAAGCAATAATATAAAGTCGCTTTTCAATTTGATTTCCTCGTCTGGAAATATGTCTTCTCAGCGATACGCTTTGTAATCTATCATGGTCAGCATATTATATTTGTTGCTCGGTGCAATGCTCTTCGTGGGCGAATCTTCGAGCAATCCCACGTCGATCTCCGTAGCCCCTCGGATCATCACCGAATCTGCCGGCAGCCAATCAAGCTTACGGCCGGTTCAGGTACCTCGTAGAAATGCGAAAACGAATGAAGGAATTAAGGACTGCGGCGAGAGCGAAGGTGAATACTCTCTAAGTACCAGTATGCTAGGTTGGGGTTTTGCGAGGACTAAATAAATCCCAGCTTGCTTAGTTCCCCATGGCACGAGTTATGGGGGCTCATCTGACCATGCCATTGGGTACACAGCGGCCGAAATAAGCGATGCAACAGCAGCCCGAATAATGCCCCAGTCCCGGACGCTAAAAAAAAACGACCAGATCGGCCGTAACGATGGCTCCAAATTTGGACAAAAGAGAACATGAAGGATTAAGCATAGGAGATACTTCTGGCGTCGCTGGAATTGTGATCGGCGTAATAGGTATACTCCTTACTATAGTGTCGATTTCACTTATGTACTTTAGCTGGAGGAGACGAAAAAGTCTTGTCGAAAGATTTTGTGGTAGACGCTGACGATCACTCCCCGCCACATCATCGGTAGAGGACCGGCTTGTAGACATCTACGCGGCGGTTACAGGGGTTTCCCAGATATGGCTGTGGCTATCCAATGAACAACATAGAGAGTGAGCATCGGAAAGGGTAGATTTTCAGGGATCTGAAAATAGAGTATTATGTTAGATGCGTACCTGCATTCAACAATGGATAAATTAAGGGAATACCACCTGCGGCAGGTCTGGGGCCTTCCTAATTGGGCGACGAGATTCCTGGCAAAGACTAGGGAAGAGATGTGCCACTCATTAATAACCGTCGTGAACTCGGGGCAAACCTCGGCCAATCATCCTGTCCTTTTATCACACGACTATATATCACCAAAAAAGGTAGCTCATTATACGTCTAAAGCCCTAGAAGCCCTAGCTATGTGTATACGTATTTGACATAGATAAAGCAGGTTGCATTGTCGCAAGATGGAATACTACCCTATTGGTGCTGATGCTGATGCAGCGGGTCAACTGTCAACGTTGCAGGTCATCCGCTATAATCTTAGTTCGTCATCAATAATTCCGTCGCTGTTATCTTAATCCTGACGAACATAAGCTGTTTTGCTCCTGAACCAATATATTGTAACGTAGTGGTATAGATTATGAGACCTCCTCTTGCTACGCACCGACTGATCGGCAACGATCTTGCCAAGGCCGGGATCATCGGCCGATGCACGACAGCATTACTCCGGACCCTCTGAGGTCAGATGTGGTATAGACGAAGTTCCTTGTCCGCTATCACGCCGACTTCCTCTTTAGCATGTGTACCAATCTTGACGCGGCTCCTTTCCAAGCCCGGAATCGCCTTCTACTACAGTCTGTGCCACGCTCAGAAATTCGATCACAGGCTTACCTTATGTATCTTCTCCAAGTACTGTGACTGGCATTCCGCGTGCATCATGTAACGTCTCCTGACATATTGAACCTGTTGGCTGGATACATTCCAGTGTGAGTATCTATCTATGTAAGCCTCTAAGAGCTGTATCTGTCAGCTCTCAGCTCTAGAGAAGGATAAATAAGTCAAGATGCTCTTCAGTTTCGCAGTCCTTTTTTTCTCGTTCGGCAGGCACAAGCACCGCTTCAAATCACATTCCCTTACTAACACACTCCCTAGCTTCATAGAATCTTAGAATCTTTGACAGATCATCCGCTTCTTGTATATAGTTCTTTTCTGTACATTACACCTAGAAATCCACCATCATGCACTTCTCTACTGTATTTAACAGCCTTGGCCTGGTGGCCGGATTAGCTTCAGCTCTTCCCCATGCCCGCGTGGCACGCCAGTCCTCGAGTGCCGAGACCGTTGTCTACTGGGGTCAGAATGGCGGTGGTACTATCGAGAACAACGATCTCTCGACTTATTGTACTTCCTCATCTGGCATCAACATCATCGTCCTAGCCTTCTTGTACCAGTGGGGTAATGGAGCCACCATCCCCTCCGGTACTGTCGGCCAGTCTTGCTTCATCAGCACTTCCGGCGAAGGGCAGAACTGTGATGCCTTGTCCTCTGCTATCAAGACTTGCCAGTCTGCTGGCATCAAGGTTATCCTATCTCTCGGTGGTGCTACCGCTTCGTACTCCTTGTCATCGGACTCGGAGGCCGAGTCTATCGGAAACTACCTCTGGCAAGCCTACGGTGGCTCAGGCAACTCTACTGGTACTCAACGACCCTTCGGCGACGTTGTCGTTGACGGCTTCGACTTTGACATTGAAGTCAACCGCGGAAGCGAGTACTACCCGGCTATGATCAAGGCCTTACGCACCAACTTCGCCTCGGACTCTTCTCGTTCATACTACATCACCGGCGCCCCCCAGTGCCCTATTCCAGAACCAAAGTAGGGCCCCCTTTCTTTCTCATCCACTCTCTTCTTAAAGCTTCTATTTCTCCTTTCAAGGATGTTTAACTTTAGGGTTAAAGAATTCCTGTACCCATGGAATATGTCACTGATTTCTTCTTCCCTGACCCTAACCCTAATGTTCCCGATCAAAGTAATTCTTCAAGAGCAAACTAACTTCGAATAGCATGGGTGTCATCATTGGCAACGCCACTTTCGACTACCTCTGGCCCCAATTCTACAACAACAACAACTACACCTACCCTTGCGCTCTTCCTGTCAACGGAAACGCCCCCTTCAACTACGACGGATGGGTCAACTTTACCGCTAGCGGCCCCTCCAAGGATGCGAAGATCTTCGTCGGCGTGCCTGCCTCTCCCTTGGCTGCTAACGGCAGCCCATCCGGAGAGACCTACTACGCGGACCCCGAGCAACTCTTGACTATCGTCAACGGTGTCAAGAGCGACTCCAGATTCGGTGGTGTGATGATGTGGAGCGCGGGATTCTCGGACGCAAACGTGAACAACGGTTGCACCTATGCTCAAGAGGTCAACAGCATCTTGACTAAGGGCGCCGTCTGCTAGACGCATACTTATCTGGTACCTACCTATAAGGTACACTACACATATAGACTATCATGACGAACTCACACATACTGCATTATACCCATGTACATAAAAATCGTATGTGCTTGTATATAGCAAATACAACTTCTATAACATCTCTCTTATTTTGGTGTTTCCATCAATGCTTAGAAGATCGTGTTTCGCTTTCGCCCCCTTGAGTTGATTCAGGGGTGAAATTGCTGACAATACGACGGGAAGTAACGCCCGTATAGCTCATCAATCGTCGGTAGGAAGGAGCTTACACTAGCGGAGAAGTGTGGGTATCAAAACCCGACTTTTCGGTTGTTATCCGGTGTCGATCGATAGGGTCGGAGACGTCAGCCGGTATCAGTTCGGTAACTTTAAAAGATTATAGTGCATATTGCGCCGGGGCAACTGCGAACTACATGCTTCAATCCTTCCTCATCAAACTTGACGTATTTTGCCCGACTCGTTTTACCGCCAGCGAAAGATTGTGACTGTAGAGGAATGGTACTGCTGACCATGCTAGTGGTCGTATGTGACATGTGATAGTTCGGGGTGGTGGAGATTTAAGACGCGGGGACAGCTTCCTACACTGGAGAGTGCTAGGGATAGCCGCCTGGGATTGCTGGAGTAGAAAAATAGGGGGGTTTTGCCCCACACCAGCACCTGAGACAGGCACCTCAGGACTGATCGAGGACAATGATGTAGTCGAGATGGATCATTGCAAGGCTGCTGTTATGACGTTATTATAGGGCGACAGTGTCTTTTTTAATGATGGTTGCGTTCCAGCATTGATTCTCGATAATTTTACAAGAGATATGGTAGAGATCGTTGGTATGTGGGTAGGTAGTCTATCAAACAGAGTATCATCGTTGGTGGGACTGAGCTTATCTGAAGCTGAAAACACGCCTAACTTCAAAAGCTTTAGAAGGCTTTCTAGGGGGGTTTCTAGGAAGTATCGCATATACATTCCGGAATCGGGAAGCGAGGGGATAGCCTCTAATAACGGCTCTGGCGGAGAGCTTGGTGGTGGGTAGGTCGCGTTAATTATCACTGGTTCTATGCGTGACGCCAAACATTTTGGAGTTGAGGTAAGTCCGGTGAAACCAACCGAAATGTAGCTAAGGCAAGTCATTTGGCATACGCGATGCACCAGATACATATCCGATTATAAATTTACCGCCGATCAAAAGTGTTTGATCTAGAGCGTATGAAATTCGGGATGAAAACTTTAAGACATCAACTTAAAGTGAAGTAGCCGGTCGGAAATGGGCTGTTGAAAAGCAACGAAGTTGCTCAGACGTAAATTGGTATCTAACAGGGGTTTTCAGCTTCTTCGTTCTCACTTTTGTCCGGGTCTATTGACGCCCGGACCATAGTAGGCGAGCAATCCATCACGCGTCTCCTGCACATCGAAGACATAATTCTGATTCTTCCTCCGCGGCGTTGGCAGCCTGAACATTGGCTTGGATTTCATCTAGGCACACTGCACCCATTTTGACTAAATGTCGAAATTTTGTGTCGCAAGCTGGATCAATGCTGATATGATTTCCTAGGCAGCCTCCCAGATATGCCAAGCATATGTCTAATGGCAAGCGACTAATAGAGATAATTCCTCTAAAGCCGTAAATGGAACCGTGTTAATGGTCAAGTAGTCTCGAGGTCCTAGGACCTAGGTACCAGGCCTAACAACGTCGCTGTTTGTTTTGACTACTTTATCATCTCCTTTAGTGCACTATACTTCTAGCAACAAAAGGTTTAGTGGATGAAAGCTTCCGATAGGCACCTCTAGGGCTGAGCTTAGACTCTAAGGAGTTGAGTAGCAGATGCGCTCTGTGAGTAAACTAATTGCACCATCTCTAAGGTTTCAGAGATCGTGATGATTCTGTTGTGCTTCCCCTCATACTCTGAATTTGACTGATACCTTAGCATTCTCGATAGGTACTTATATGTAGTGTATTGTAGGTTTGCTTTCACTAGGTAGTACTTTTGGTTTATCAGGGGATATTATGACGATTGTTCTAAGTGGTTCTATTTAGTAAAGATAACCTTAAAAAGCAAGTCTGAGAGTAAACCCCACCTCACGATGGTTCGTGATAGGAGGGATAGCTGAAGGGGCGATATCTAAGTCCCTATCAGATAAACCTCCAGCTATGTGGGGTAACCGTTATTGTGCGACAGTAGCACTTAGTATGTAATCTGATCCAGTAATCCGATCCTGTCTATCACTTTCTTTTCCCCTCGTTTCCATTCCGTGTCCGTAGCCGTCGAGATAGAAATGTGACCCGTCCTATTTAATATAAATCGCGTTTTGTTTGCCCCTTGTGTCTTCCGGAGATCGCTGTAAGAAATCAACGTCAACTTACCCGAACTCAATAGTCCTAGAATACTAGCTACCTAGATCCTAGGTACACAGTAATCATGGCCCCTTTTGTTGAACTTACTGCGCCCAATGGCGTTAAATATTCGCAGCCGACCGGACTTTTCATCAACAACGAGTTCGTTCTATCAGCTAAAGGCGAGACTATAGACTCTATCGATCCTGCGTAAGTTTCTAGTTCCTCTAGCAGTGAGAAAATTCTGACATCCAAATCACTTAGTACTGAAGAGAAGATCGTTTCAGTCCAGGCCGCTAGCGAGGAAGATGTGGACAAGGCCGTTAAGGCTGCACATAAAGCTCTTAAGGATCCTTCTTGGAAGCTGCTCCCTGCATCCGATCGTGGAACCCTTCTATATAAACTCGCAGATCTCATTGAAGAAAATCGGGAGGTTTTCGCGACTATTGATGCTTGGGACAATGGTAAGTCTGACGTCACCTTGTCGCTCCAGAACCCCTGGAATTTGAGAAAAATTCAAATAACTGTTGATTCCCAGGTAAAACATATGTCGACGCCCTGGAAGTTGATATGGTGGAGGCCATCGCTGTCATCCGCTATTACGCGGGTTGGGCCGATAAGACTTTCGGTCAAACCATCAACACTACACATCAGAAGTTCGCATACACCATTCGCCAACCCATCGGCGTTGTCGGACAAATCATTCCATGGAACTACCCTCTATCGATGGCAACCTGGAAGTTGGGTCCTGCGATTGCATGCGGAAACACTGTCGTCCTGAAGGCGGCAGAGCAGACGCCTCTAAGTATCCTTTTCCTTGGAACTCTGATAAAGAAGGCAGGATTCCCTCCCGGAGTAGTTAACTTCATCAACGGTTTGGGAGCCGTAGCGGGGTCGGCCCTAGTTGGCCACCCTCTCGTAGATAAGGTCGCCTTCACCGGAAGCACCGCGACGGCTAAGTCTATAATGGGCACTGCCGCCAAGACACTCAAGAATATCAGTCTGGAGACTGGAGGAAAGTCTCCGTTAATCGTCTTCGAAGATGCCGACATCGACCAAGCGGTTAAGTGGTCGCATTTAGGTATTATGTCAAACCAGGGCCAAATTTGTACTGCGACGTCGAGGATCCTGGTACACGAGCAAGTCTATGATGAGTTCTTGGCTCAATACCTGGAGAGAACGAAGACTACTAGTAAAGTAGGACACCAATGGGATAAGGGTACCTACCAGGGCCCTCAAGTATCGAAAACGCAGTACGAGAGAGTCTTAGACTACGTCAAGATCGGAAAGGACGAGGGTGCCACCTTGGCTTCAGGTGGCGAACCCATCAAAGTCGACGACAAGGGCAAGGGATTCTACGTGAGCCCCACCATCTTCACAAATGTCTTGCCGACGATGCGGATATGGCAGGAGGAGATCTTCGGCCCCGTTGTGGTCATTGCGAAGTTCAAGGAAGAGCAAGAAGCCGTGGATCTTGCCAATAGTACCACATACGGACTCGGTGCTGCCTTATTTACCGAAAAGGTTGAGAAGGCGCACAGAGTCGCGGCGGAAATCGAGGCGGGCATGGTGTGGGTGAACAGTTCTCAAGGTAAGCAGTATCTGCCGATTCCGATCAACTAGAGGCTAACATGCCACAAGACTGTGATCCACGGGTGCCCTTCGGCGGCGTGAAGCAAAGCGGAATTGGGAGAGAGCTCGGAGAAGCTGGTTTGGAGGCGTACTCCCAGATTAAAGCTGTGCACGTCAATCTTGGAAATAGGCTGTAAGACGGTGACTGTGGTGGGGTGTTCATGCTCTAATTAATGTGATGTCCCCATCTTATCGGTCTTTCGAGCAAAATGCAACTCGATGATAGGTTGGCACAATAACAGTTATCTTGTGATACCTATGGCACATATGGCACACCCATTCGTTTTCGTGTTGGCGGGGTATCCATGAATCTCCGATAGTCGCCCCATGGCACCGTAAATGGTCAGGGGTGTGGTGTGGCTTTCACAATGCAGGCCTGAGAAAGATAACATGAAAGTCCTGATATATCCCGACCATCCACCCTCCGTGTTCTGAATCCTCCTTTTCCCTTTCCAGTCCCGAATTTTCAGAGTCGTAAATACGGGTCTTCCGTCTTGGCGACTATCGTTCCGGCCGAAAACACAGTTCACCAACCGGCTTGGAACCAACACAAAATTCGGTCACGACATCGCCCACTATGCTGATGCCATTCTAACGTACTCTATCCACCACTAGAACACACCACTACGACGCCAGAATTCCGAAATAGGCAGGTGTCGACCACGGACCCTGGTAATTTTGCCGGCGGATATCCGCCATTCAAGGTCAACATTGCACCATTACTCGAACAATAAATATCGTCGAGATACAAACAAAATGAGCGAGAAACTATGAAAGAGTGATGAAGCTTCTGCCAATTCTTTATCTTTTTCAGTCTCGCGCTGTGTATGCCTACCTAGATGTCTAGGACTCTAGGAAAGAGGTAGGGATATGTTAATGCGGTCGTAGCGAACATATTGTCTGGTCGTCTTATCTGGTTACAATCGTTTATTCCTAGAAAATGTCGGACATCGTCGAACCCGACGAGTCGCCTAAGCCCCAGAAGACCGTTGTGACAGAGGCGCATGTCGCAACCCTCAATGATGAAACGAGTCCAGTGCACGGTATAGACTCCCAAGATCCTCAGCAAGACAGTGAGACTGTATATGTAAAAGGACATCCAGTAATTCGAAATGGTAACTTATCCGTATTCCTTCGGTTCCCAATTTCTATAACTAATAAGTCTTAACAGGAGCCGACGTATCTAAATATTTGGTATCGGTTCGTGACGATGGCGACCCCGCCCTGACTTTTCGTTCCATCGTCTTGGGCACTGTCTTCACTGCTCTTTCTAGCGTGATCACCATCCTATACATCTTTAAACCTTACCAAGTTCAAGTTTCAGCTGTATTCATCCAGCGTAAGTCCTAATAAGAAAGTTGTTGAGCTTTTTTGGGCTTATCTTATCTAGTTCTTGTTTTCGTCTTCGGAGAGGCGTGGGCTCTATTGACCCCTGACCCGAATCGATTCAAAGGAAAGTGGCTGCAGAATACTTTACGCTTCCTTAACTCTGGACAACCTTTCGGAATCAAGGAGCATGTTGTAGCATCGCTCGTCGCCTCATCTGGTAATAATGGGTTATCGGGAGTTGAGGTGAGTTTGTTTTTGATCTGACTTGAAAAATTTCCGAGACGGAAGTTTTACCTAGGTACCAACTAAATTCTTCAAAGGTCTATGCTATAGAGCGACTTTTCTATGATCGAAGTGTTTCTGCTACTACTGCAGTCCTCGCTACATTCTCAATCTCCCTTTGTGGGTTTGTGGTGGCGGGATTACTGAGACCACTCATCGTCTATCCTGCAGAAATGGTTTACTGGCTGTCTTTGCCACAAGTCGTTCTTTTCCAGAACCTTCATTTTGACCGAATTGCCAATCGAGGTCGCCTCAAGAAGTTCGGCTGGGCTCTTGCTTTCGCCGCCGTCTGGGAAATATTCCCAGCCTATATTATACCGTGGTTTAGCGGCATCTCGATTGTCTGCTTAGCGACGATCAACGCCCCTAAGAAGACCCGGACCGTCATCTCCACAATCTTCGGAGGAGCTTCGTCTAATGAAGGTCTCGGAATTTTTAACTTTAGTCTTGATTGGCAATACATACAGAGTCAATATCTGTCCTTGCCGCTCAAGCAACAGCTGAACTCATGGATTGGCTTAGTGATTTTATATGCCGCCTTGTTGGGACTCTACTATTCGAATACTTGGAATGCGAAAAGCTTCCCGTTCATGTCGACGTCTCTCTTTTCAGCAAACAGCACCGTCTTTCATCCAACGGCTATACTGAATGATAAAGGTGTTATCGACTACGATAAATTAAACGAGGTCGGCTTACCGTACCTGACCTCTGCAACGGTATGGGGTTACTTGACGCAGTCGATTGCCATTGGGGCGCTGATAAGCCATGTGCTCATTTTCTTCGGTAAAGATATGGCTGCTGCGTGGAAGCAGGTACGGAGTAGGACGCTTCCTGATATTCACTACCAAGCTATGTTGAAATATAAGGAGGTACCGCATTGGTGGTATATTACCCTTTTTGTCCTTTGTTTCATCGCAGGGCTAGTTGTCAACATCGTCGGCGACACCACGCTTCCTGTTTGGGGTTATATTATTTCCCTTCTTTTGGGAGCTTTCATTGCGCCTTTCTCCTGCATCCTCTATGGGCTGTATGGGAGCGGTGTCGCGACTAATCAGATATCTAAGATGGTCGGAGGGGTTGTTCATCCCGGTCGTCCTTTGGCTAATCTGTATTTCGCCAGCTGGTCTCATCAGGTTATCCTTCTTGCTGTTAACCTCGCGAACTGGCTAAAAGTGGGAGTCTATTGCAAAATTCCTCCTCGAACTATGTTTATCACTCAGATTTATGGAACTCTCCTCGGCGCAGGCCTTAACTACGCAGTTATGACAAGCATCGTGAACAGCCAACGAGAAATATTGCTCGACCCCTCGGGAAATAATGTTTGGAGTGGATCGATAATGCAGAGTATGAATTCTCAGGCAGTAACATGGGCTCTTGCAAAAGAAATGTACGGGCTATCAGGACGTTATGTCATCGTTCCCCTCGGACTTCTCATCGGGTTTTTCTTCCCAATCATGCATTGGGTCCTGATCAAAGCGATTCCTCGTGTTAAGGATTATCCCATCAATACATCTCTCATATCCGCATACGCTGGCCTAAATTACTACGGAAATACTTCGTGGATATGGTCCTCGATCGCAGTCGGAATCTTCTCGCAACTTTGGCTAAGGCGGAGGTTGCCAAATATTTACAATAAGTATAATTATCTCATCGGAGCAGCATTAGACGGGGGATCGCAATTAGTGATATTCGTCCTTTCATTCGCAGTGTTCGGGGCTAGTGGAAAGGCATATCCATTCCCGACGTGGTGGGGAAATCCATCTGGGAATCCCGATCATTGTCTGTGAAGCTATTCGCAAATCAAAATTTTTGTGCTTAGTCATCAATTTAAATGGAGAGGTGGGATTTGGGACTTATGGGTGTCTACCTATATAGTCCTATGTGGATAGCCAATCAAATTGAAAGCTGCCTAAGCCTTCGCAATTTTTGGGTTTTAAATTGGTAATTTGGGGGGTCGTTTTCAAAATGCTTCAAAGTGCCCACTGAACCGTAATTTTTGAGGCATTGCTCGGTAAAGCAGCTGAGGGTGGGCATCCACAGATCGCTAGCACCTGATCCTCGCTAATCTCAATATATGAGCTATATCATGGCAATAAACTTATGGTATCCGATACATCCTCCACACTCTTTACACCTATTAGGAGCTCCAAGGCCATTATGCTATAGGTAGGCTAATGAGATTACCATCTCGTCTGCAGGCTTTCTTCACTCCCTCGTTATGATTAACAGACGCATGATGTTTCGAGGACTATTTTGATGTGGCGAATTTTTGATCCTGCTAGTGATCTTACCCAAAGCAGAGGGAGTAGGAGTTGCAGCTAGAATGTCAGATTTCCATTGACGAACGACACTCGCATCAAATACTTTCGCCCCCAACCATTCATTCACTCACCTAGGTATAGATAAGGCTCTCTGATGAGGTGCGACTTTGCACGCAGGTAACTTTAACAAGGATCTATTGACTTCGAGAGTCGTATAAGGTAGCTTTTTGATGCTTCAAGTATGATCTTAGTTGCAACAGGGCACATATTTGGTAATTTTTTGAATTTAACTATCTTGTGAATGCGTTTAGCTTCTTAAATGCCTGTGGCATGGATGATATAAGATCATCGAAGTTGCGGGCCTACGCCGCAATTTCAGACGATGGTTAACGCATTGCTTTGAATGCGTGTTCATCGTCTTGAAGCTTGACGCGCTGATGATTTGGTCGACGATCTGCGATTTCGCGACTTGATCTTGACCCAAATTGAGCTAACGCCTTGAGCATGGCATGCGCCCGCGCTATCAGCGTGCCTGAGGGGGCGAGTAATAACAGACGAGCTATCCGAAAAGCCTCTCAAGATAAAGCGACCCGGCCGAGGATAGAGGGGTATCTCCCTGATTCCCGACCTGAGTGATATCGCTTGTCTTCCCTTGGACAGCAGCCCAAGCGATGTTAATAAGACAAGGGTTCCTCTGTAAGGCACCCAATCCACAACACTTCAACCCTTCCTCGCACAAACCTCCGGCATAACAGGCTCCAAAAACGGCGTCGACATTCTCCATCCATACACGCCATGCCAACTCCTCGGTCCACGGAACGGATCCAAATCCACGCTTACATCAGCCACAACCGGCGTCGCCGCACCACTCAACGGCGTATCATAAATCCTAACAAAGTAATCACATAACCTCGTGTCCGCGAACACGGGCTGATTCGTCACAGCCTTGATAAAGTCAAGCGGGTACGGAACGAGATTCGGTGACGGCTTCGAGGTGATGGACATGAACTTGCTAGATTGGTTCGGGTTCGCGGAGTCGGGGGCGGCCTGGCTGTGCGCGTACGTGGCGCCGTTGGGTAGCGCGGCGTACGCGTCGCAGGGCGGGTCGAAGGTCGACGGGTGCACGGTCACGCCGTACCCCTCGGCGCCGCGGATTGCGAGGTCGTTGTTAGAGGAGATTAGGAAGGTGCTGGCCCAGCGGAAGGAGGAGCCGCCGTCGCCGAATATGTCTACGAAGGGGAATTCAAGGGAGGCGCGCTGTGGTTGTTAGTGGGGTACTTGAGTGTATGCGGATAGGAATGGAGGGATTTGGCTTACTGAGAAGTCTGCTGTGGAGGCGTTGTAGAGGGGGAGTTGCACGTCGTGGTCGTGCACGATCTGCGCCATCATCGGGTACATGCCCTTGGGAAATAAAGGTAGTAAATCCCGGTATGCTGCCTCGGCGATGCCATATTCCTTAGGAATGAGCCGGCGAGCGGTCTTAAGTGATATGGGTACGATGACTGTTGTTCCGTTGAGATTCCCGCTCACAAGGTGTGGGTATTGTTGAGCGTGGTGATTTGGAGCATCTTGTGTCTTGCAGGCACCATCTGGTGATGCGATTTTCTGTTGTAAAGACGAGGTTCCGTGGATGGCTGTTAAGATGAAGACGTAGAATAGCAGAGAGCGCGATATCCCTGCCAGCGAGAGTAATAGTGAAAATCCAGCCATGATGACGTGCCTCCAAAATGAGGCTGTTGAAGTGCTGAGACCTGAACTAGTATGAGAGTGATGTCAACTGCTCAACATGGGTTTAAGGTAACTCTTAAGCCAATTTCAATTAGTTCTATAAACGGCAAATGTGATTGATATATAGAGCGGGTAGGGCTGTATTATTATTCTTGTGATTTTCTCAAGACAACAACTCATCAAAACCTGCAGCAAGCTGAATATCGCGTGAGATTGACCACGTAAACTGGAGTCTATCGGGAGACGCGATCTGAAACTGATCGACGATCCCCGGAGTGAAGAGTGGGGCTTCAGATACTTGTTCTGAAGAACGGAAACAGCCAAGCTTCTGGAATCAACAGACCCCGTTGATTGATAGCGCGTTTGGGGGCAGAAAGAGAATGTATATTTGATTCCGGAAGCAATAGGTAGGTGGCTATATGGTTCGGTATATATGTGATCTTCTGGCGCCATCGTTCGTGGTGGCTCGCATAGGCTTCTTGGCAGTGACATGCCGACCCCATCTAGCGATGCCCGTGAAAGCGCCATGTTAGCTATCGGTCACTGCTAGCATGCCAAAGGAAAAAAAGCCGAGATGACATCAATAGCTTGCTGTCAAAGAAGACGAACGCCTCTTCCGAAGCTAGGCTTTGCTCATGCTACACCTCGGTCACTGGGACGATTGTAGGTGAGATGATCTTCAAACCAACATCCAATCAAACCATGATTTGTTGAAACGGAACGAACTCAATCCGGGGCGGCACGCGCATAAGCGCGTTTACAATTACCCATCTGAAAGTGTGAAGGGTGAAAAAAGAAGGGGGGGAAGACAAAGGAACCGGGGAAGGAAAGAAACATCCTTGGATCCAAGGATGTAGCGGGTCCATCGGGTCCATCCGTGGGAAAGGTGTTTCCGGGGGGTCGGGACTGTGGATCCCGGATGTGCGACTTCCGAATGCAAGTTTCATCGGTACCACAGCTATCCGTGAGCCTTCCTAATATCAAACGCTTTTTGATAGGTTGTTTCCTCTGTTTCCGTCTTTCGGACCTTGTAATCAGTTCCGGTCCGATCTAATCTCTCGAAACAACAAATATTTCGGCTACTTGCAGATTTTGGCGTTGTGATAAATGTAGTGGCGTATGCGAGATTACTCAACGAAGACTGCATATTAGTCGGTCACCTCAACGTTTACGTAGATGGCGGCGCTCGAAATATGATGATCGGATCCGAAGAAGCCAGCAAACCAATTAAGATTCAAAGAACGCAGCATTTGATAAATTGCCGTTTAGGTAGTTTTGGGCAGGTAGATAAACAAATCACAAGCCACTTTCAAGCCGTCGCGGACCAAAATGTGAGATACCAATTGCATGCAGCAGAGGTGCTACTCTTACGCGGGGAACTCGGCCAACTCTCCTCCTGCTACACTTGCTTTGCCTTCCCACTGCAGCTTACTCGGAACAAGCGGTTGCAGCACTTTCAGCCAGACGGTATCGTACAGACTCAGGCCACCGTCAGCAGCCTTGCTTCCAGGCTCGAAACTCCCATAGTTCTGAGAGTCGGTGCAACACGGACTAGCAGAACCCCAGAATGGGCCAGCTGCCCAAGCTGTCCATCCAATGTAGACATCATTATCATCCATATACTTGATGAAGTCGGTTAACATGTCGTCACATCCCGTGTTATTGTGTCCACCAAATTCAGTGATAAAAGCTTTGAGATTGTTCTCCTGCAATAATTGTCAGTTACTCATGTAGACCAGACCATGTGAAGATATCACTTACTTTCAGCCAAGCCGTCACATCGGCTAAGTTTGTGGCCGGGTCACTAACGCACTCGCTGTGGCTGCCACTATAATCTACATCGAGATATTCATGGATGTCAATTGCCGTATTATTCAGGGGATCCTTGAAATTCTGAATAATTGCGCTGTTCGGATCCGACCCTTGGGTCCACGCGTGACCTCCGGTCCAACTATTTCCGGGAAGAAGGATCAAATTGCTAGCATTTGCGGCGCGGATAGCATCGACTGCAGCTTGATTGTTCTTTAGCACCAGGCTAGTTTCCATATCATGCGGTTCGTTCATTAGTCCGAAAATGACCTTCTCGTTATCCGCGAAGCGCTTGGCAAGCTCGCCCCAAAACTCGCCGAATTGCTCGGTCGTGGCGGCGGTAGAGTCTGATGTGTTGCCGATCACACTGCCGGAGTAGGGTTGGGACGAAGGATCATTGTATCGCATATAGTTGTGGGGATCCAAGATGGCATACGCGCCCTTGGTGATTGTAACATAGTCGACAGACTCCTTGAAGAAATCGAAGTGGGTCTCGTTAAATGTCTTCCCTAGACCAGTCGCGACGGGTGCCATCCGCTCAAGCAAGAAGGCTATGCGAAAGAGGTTTAGGTGGTTTTGGTCTACATGAACGTCGATTCCAGCCTCGTCAATGAATTTGTAGTCGACGCCAAAGGTCCCAGGCAAGCCGGTGCCCTTCGTAGCATCAGCACTCCACACACCGAATTCTCCACCCGATTCGGCGACACCAGCATAGTAAATAGTGGCCGAAGCCGTGGATGCTAAACCAGTAATGAGAGTCGAGTACTTCATTTTGAATAAATTTACACGAATGCCTCAAACCTAGGAGTTTGACGGCAATCGTACTTTCAATGGGTATCAGGTACTTCTTATAACATGAGATTTGCTAGCATTAGTTCAACCGGATGGATATATACGTTTCGTTGAGTTAATCAATATGTATCGTTGGTGGAAATTAGCGACACTTCAAAAATCTCCATAATTAGTGAAATCGGAGCGTAAGCCGTAAACTATTAGGTCGCGTCGGCGTAACTGCGTCCCATCTAAACCCGGGCCTTCGGAGCGCATTTTGAGTTGGCCCTGGAAATTCACTGTTGGGGCATATGAAACAGCACACATGACTTGAACTTTCAGGCACAGGTGGAAAAAAGGGAAATTATGTGATCTATGTTGGGTATCATCGTGATCATATGCAAGATCAGATGCGGAAGAAGTCGCTCCGCCGATGACCCGGAACCTTGTCTCGGTAGATTGACGCCCGTCTACGGTCACGTTTTTTCATGAAGAGGAAATAAAACGGTGAGAACCCACCGGAAAATGCATAACCACGGAGCGTTTAGTCTTCGGCTTGGCCGCAAACGTAATCGGGATCTTCAATATTGGTATTCCAGCTTCAGTAAGAGCCGACTTTTTATAACGCGCCACCGACAAGACTAACGATCCACATTGCAATTCGGACCTTTAAGCCGACTCGTCTTTCCGTTTTCGCGAAGTCATCTAATGTGACAGGAATTGCGTACTCTTGCAGCCACTTTTGCTCGTCTCCTAACCTCTTCTTTAAATCAGGGTCTCGAGTTACGATCAAAGCGCCGGCTTCTAGGTCGTGAGAATAACTACGTTTGGTGTAATTTGAACTTCCAATGATACTCATAGATGGATCCTGTTCTTGAGGAAGGGTAATCCATAATCCTTTGGCGTGATATGTCCATCCGCCCGGCTCATTGACAGTTCCTCTCCTCCATTCTTTGAGGATGACTGCCGAATTTTGTTTTCGCTCTTGAATTGCGCGGAGAAATCTTCGCGCTAGGAGTGTGTATGCGTCTGGTAGAAGTCCTGATACGCCCTTTGATTTGTAAAACCCATTTGCATAAGGCGATGCTGTTATTACCACATTGTTTTGCGACGCTGTGGAAAGTAGTAGGTTCGTGAGCGAAGGGGCTGGGTTAAAGTACCCAGCTGTAAAAGTCCACGATGAGCCTGCATACTCCAGTGCACCTAGTGTTTTCAAAACGTGTGTGATCGCAGGTAATTCAGTTGATGTATCTGGCTTCATAAGTTGAGAAAGCTGACCAAGCATATAAACTGTTGTATCTTGCGAAGTAGCTGAGGTGGGGCTGGGTGACTTGGTGTCGCTAGGAAAATCCTTCGGCGCTATGAGGCTGCTGACAACCTTTGTAGCTTTTGAAATATACTCAGTAGGGCGCTCTAGAGGTGAGGGGGCAGAATTGGTTGACGGCCAATGAAGTCTAAACCCTGCAGCCTCATCTTTCGCGGGTTGCACTAAGAAGCTGAGCGACGTGACACCCTGATAAAGTGCCCAGAAGTAGTTTGTCACTTCGCTGGATGAAAATAGATGATATCGATCCTGACGGTTTGTGAAATAATCATTGGAAAGATTTGCACTATGTAGACAATATTAGCTAATGCTTTCAACCGGAGAATGAGCTCAAGTACCCCGAAAGAATAATCTCGTCATCGATTCCATAGAGCTTCATATGCTGCAAGCCCCATCCTTCGTTAATGCGCTTGGGTATATGTTTCTTTCGCAGGCCAGTCAAATTTGGAGTATGGTACATGCGAATCTCAACGCGATCTGGTCCAAACTCTGTAATAAGAGGGGCAAGAAGAGAAGCGCATGATGGTTCAGGTGCTTCTCTTGTTCCACGGAGAGCATCGGTAAGGATGTTTAATTTCAGCTCCGGATTGGCGCGAAGAGCACCTTGGAGTGTTACAATCTCATTTCTAGTTAGCACAGCTATTTTTATGAGGTGAGTCGATTTATTATCATACGAGCTCTTTCTCAGATCTCCCAATGTAAAGAGTAGATAAGAATACTCGTTTCTTGGCACTACGTATCCTGGCCTAGCAATGTCAACATACCCAATTCACTTCAGTGTCGAATTGGCATATCACAGACCTTCAATGTCTCGTAGAAATCTGTTGGCGTTTTGATGATCTGTATTTGAGACCCACTGATCTTGAACGATGGTGCAATTTTATCTAGTTCATTGGTGAACGGTGCTAACATCCCGCTGGCGCTTACGGAGTTGCTAGCTGTAGGTGTATTATTCGGTGGTATGGAATATCGGCGGCAGCATTGATGGCCAAATCGATTCACTGGACGAGCCAGTGTAGGCCGCAGCTTCAAACCGCATCTTGACGTGCCCCTAATTATCATCGCAAATATTAGGGGTGAACGCAGTTGCTCATGCTCATGTTAAGAGGAGTTGAGCGTGTGAGCCGACGGTTTTGTTGAGAGTGAAATGGCTGTGAATTTTCAAGCTCTTTTTAGCTCTGCAAGCAACGAGATCTGATCTGACAGGGGTCCATCGATCTTATCGATATACCTGTAGCTCTGCGAAATGACGTTGCACATGAGTGGATCTCGAATTACATAATGAGTAGGTACTTAGCTACATTACGATCCGATGAATAGCCGGTTTGTCGGACAGTTCCGCCCAATTGGATTCGATGTGATGAGCGATGACCTCAAATCAATGCTTCCGCTTTCACAATTGAAGCAACACCTGAGGCGATAGAACAACAAGCTTCGCCCAACATGTCGACTATCCCAAGAACTATCGCCAATTTCTGGCGCGTAGGAATCAAGGTAAATAATCATCATTGAAGGCTAATATACTACTGCTAACATTGCGACAGGATGCTTGGCACCAAATGCAGGTACGTCGACGAACCGTTCACGTATGAGTCTTTACTCCGAAACTAACGACCACGTCCTCGAAATAGTATATCGGTACGGGATAATCGGGTGTTGTTGTTTTGGAGCAATAGAGGAGATCCTAACACTCATTAGGTGATACCAAGGCTGGTACTTTAATCGGCACCGATCGGTTCGGCAACAAATACTTTGAGAACAATGAAGAACTACCTCGTATGTGATCCGGTTCTCGGATTGACTTACTAGGAGTTGGAAATTAGCTGACAGAGTGCAGTCCGAACACGATGGGTAGACTACAAGGTCCACGACTTCGATGCGTATGTGTGCCTTGAGGATTGTGTTAGGGACTTGTCTACTAATACCTCAATCTAGAGCCCAGATTGAACCCGGCTGGCACGCCTGGATCTCTTACTCCGTCAACAAGCCACCTACTGAAGATTCATTGCTCGCGTATAAGAGACGGCCCTGGGAAGACACCGATGCCAAGACGATCCCCAACTACACCTTCACAAAAGGGGCGTACAGGCCTTATAACACGTATGTAGCTTAGACTCAGTTATAATTGCGTCACATGCTAATATCTATGTAGGACAAAAGCTAAGGTCACGGCATGGGAGCCCGTTGCCGCCGAGAGAAAATAAAAGCAAGATAGATTGCTATGTACATACCCATAACATAACGCTATGAAGCACCTAGAGCCGAGGCGTTACCAATCATACATCATTACCAGTATTCGCTCAGTTTTGACTTTCTTCATGATAAATATGCTTCTAGGAAACTAATCAACTATCATCGACTTAACAGCTGAGAAACTCTGTACATTGGAGTGGAGTGGCTATTATACAATATTTCGAGTGCTTTTATTTCCAACTTATGGTTATAGCTAATGGATTGTAGAGTTGAAAGCTTGTGACACTTGCGGAGGGACATCGCGGTAAGGAGCCAATTCACCACCAACAAGTAGCTCCTCAAGACTGGCTTTCTGGTAGCCCTCGACATCCCAAATTTCATCGCCGATAGATTTCACCAGATTACCATTGCCCCAACATTTGCGACACCACCACGCCAACGATAGTGGTATTCCGTTCTTGATACACGTTTCGATTTCGTTGTCAACTTTCTCTAAGCTGTGTCTGAAAATTTGCGGTTCCGCTCCGTACTTTTTCTTCAGGGCAGCGACGATTTCACTCCCAGTAGCTTTCAGTTCTGAAACGCCGATCACCCGACCCGCCAGCTTGGCTGGAGGAGTTCTAGCGAAGATCGATGCGTAGGCTGCAGCGACGTAGTCTCTCGTGCTATATACGATATATATTAGCTATAATACTGTGACGATAGGAGGATGTGCAGTACTAACCATATGCTCACAAGCTGGTTAGCACTATCACCAGTGAAAACCATTCGATTGCCGGGATAGTCGATTCCCATTATCCTATAAACTTGAGCTTTTCGATTCTACTTCCGGGATTATTTCATACTTACGCAATCGAGAATGCCGACTCAGCGAAGCAACCAACTTGGACCACGGTCGTTGGAATACCTGCTTTCCTAGCTGCTTCTTCAACTTCGTGCTTGGTCTTGTTCACAGGGACGCGTAGGCCTTGCTCATCGAGGACTTTAATACCAAGGTCCGAAGGTACGAAGAGCTTGACGTTAGTGCTTGGGATTGCCTTTACGAAAGCGAGCTGTCTTGATACTCCCTCATGTCCGACTAGGGAGCTTCGGCGTCAATTAGTATTGGAACAACAGTTGGAAGTTCTGATTTAGAAATCTTACATGAGGACGTCGATGTCTTTCAGAGCAGCAATGAGTTCTTCCTGCTGCTTCTCAATATCTAGTTCGATCTTGGCTATTCCCGACGGAATACTAGAAACGTCTGAACCTGGACGATAAATGACTTTGACTGGCGCACCCGATGCTACAAGCGCCTTGAAGATGGCCGAGCCAGCCCAGCCACGATGGCCATAGACTGCAATGCGGTTGAAAGACATTGTGTTTATATGTGTATATGTGTGCGCGTGTTGAGTTATCTACGGAAGCGCAACTCCTGAGAGTCGCAAGGCTACGGCTTTATAAGAATCAGGCTGACAAAAATACGAAGTACATGGTAGCAACATGACCAAAATGTTCATTTCCTCCGTAGCGCATCGCAGCCTTACTCCGGAAAGCGAACCCCGATCAACCATGTTCCGATGCTGGATAATGCTGTTCAGTCGGGTTTAACGACGACTTGTAAAGCCGAGGACGTACGCTAAAAGCGCTCAGATCGGTTACGTGACTCACGCCGAAAAATATCGCCCGGCTTGGAATCAACGAATCCTTCGCAATCGCATAGAGCCTCAAGAAGCAATCTGTCCTCAAGCTACACAATTAAAACTGATTGGATGTTTCAACACCAGCTTACAAATAGGGGCAATTGACGACATCACAATGGTATGGCACCATCGTACGAGCAGACAGTAAAGCAAAAAGACGAGGTTACAGTGCGTTTTCAAAACGACTCGTATTAATCAGCAAGGAGCCCCTACATATTCGGTCCCTAAATAGACGCCCTACATGCTGCTATCATCTATGCGATGGGTGCATAAAAGCTAAACTTACGCTGAGGATCATACTTGTTCTTCAGCTCCAGCAGACGATCCTGACGCCACTGCTCATAGCCGTACATATTCTGCTTCGTCTCCTCTCCGTATGCGTAGTTGACATACGTGTGCATCTCCTCCCGGCCTGTGGCTTCGTGCAAAATCCGACGAAGACTCTCGCCCAACTCAACAGCCTTCTTATCCAATTCCGCGTCGACGCCTACGTAGTTAATCACCGGGGAGATGAGAAGGTTATCGCTCCTGAAAGGATACGCGGTCGATTCACTAGGTATAGCTTTTACACCTTGTGTACCGTAACCTTCGAAGAGGAAGAAGGAACCGTTCAATGCGGGGGTCTCCTTCGTAGCGGATGCGAAGAGGTCGTATACTTGACGCTGAGCCGGGATGTTATACGACTCGATATCAATAGGGAAGCGATAGTTAACTAGCCCGGCCTTCTGACAGGCTGGGGATTTGTTGCTATTGCTAGTCCACTCTGCTAAATCCTGATAGCTACCTGAATCGCCGTCGACTGCTATAGGCTCCAACTTGTGGAAAGGCGTGGTATAGATTGAATCAACAATCATATTTCCTTCCTTGAGAATGAAGAACATGATCAATGGCTATATCATTTGTTAGCTATATAAAAGAAAGCTGATATCCCTGATGCGTATAGATTACTCACGTTGTTAGGATCGATCTCTGGGTTATAAAAAAAGAAGGAGTAGTGCAAAATATCAACTGGCTGAGAGCCATCCTTCAGGAGGTGCTTGTTGATATTGTCGTACAGGGCTTCCACCTTATCACTCGTGAAGATAAAGCTCTCATACGCCCAGTCACGCGTTACTATGTCGTAAATTTTCGACGTGACAGATGTCACGATGCCAAAATTGTGGCCGGCGCCTTGCATGGCCCACCAAAGGTCGGAGCTCTCATCGATAGTTCGCAGACTTCCGTCGGCCAAAACAATATTCATCGACAAGAACTGATCGGAAACGAGCCCATAGTGTCCCTGGAGAATCCCGTGTCCGCCTCCTAAGCCGGGTCCCAGAATACTAGTGCATTCACACAATCCAGTTACGGTTTGTTTTTCACCAGCCCAGAGCGCATCGACGACTTCCTTCGTTTTTGCCCCACCGCCGATCTTTGCCTGGGTTCCGTCTTCTGAAATCTCGACACTGTTCAATTGATGCATCCAAATCTGGATGCCGCCTTTCATTTTGCCGACCGTCTTGATTGCACCATGACCGCCGCTAAGAGCAAGAAAGGGCATGCCTAGCTCATTCGCATATTTTACCTTATATCTGATTAGCGCTTTCGTACTTTAAATCCTTTGACCAAGATCCTTACCGTCTCGGCAACATCATTTTCGATGCTTGGGACTACGACGAGTTTAACCTCCGGGTTGTGTCCTATAGACCAACGAGTCGTCGCCGTAGTGAAATCATCCGACCCCGGAATATAGATATGCGCATTCCGGGAGAGCCTTTCCCCGAGCTCGCTGACGTAGTCCCTTTGAGGACAGATGCTTGCGAGCCAGCTACCGAGGACGGCGTGCTGACAGGCGGACGCTATAGCGCCCGCGGCCACAGCTGCAATGACCTCCATATCTGAACCTACTCGACTGAACAATCAAGAAAGGAACAGAGCAGATAAGGCGTAAGGGGGACAAAAAAGAAAGCGAATAGAGAAATGACACTTTTCAATCATTGGCAACACATTTATGCCCCGTGCTCCGGATCTTAAGGCATAAAACTTATCCCGGACCGGAATTAAAGATGGGTGGTTTCCACGGGTGCTGTAAGCAACTAAGAAGCAATAGCCTCCAATCAAAAAGCCCCCCCGCAGCAGCGGTGAGATTGTTGTTGGGATTATGTGGCATCAGCATGTGTGTGACAACGTTTCGTCGTTTCAACTACCTATCAACTATCAACATATCTACGGATCTGAATTACTAGATTATTATATCTCAGTAGATATATAACGCTATTCGTACAACTATCCCCCAGCTCCCACTTGGATTAGACCAATAGCACCATAGTAGGTATTTATGCACCTCCTTTGTGACGTTGTTGCAGAGTGGACCACATAGATATGGATCTCTGTTCTTCAAGCTATGACCACAAGCTTGGCATCTTGCCCCTATTATATAGCTGCCCCAACACGACCATCGCATGAAGAAACATAGGATCGCCGTGTGTCGTAGTGATTTGGGTCATGGGTAATATACGATGGTAAAGTATCTCGGCTGGTGGTATTGTGTATCTTGTCGTATGTAACATCGATCGTCTGGTTAACGTGAATAGCCTCAGCTTCGGAGGACTCGGAAGAGCGGGAGCTAAAGAGGCTCTTGCTGGAGCTAACCGCCGGTTCCCATACCAATTTCCTGAAGAGGAATTGGATGGTTGGGAGGCATGCGCTTAGGACCCCCACGCCGCATTCTATCATCCCCCAATAGAGACAGGCTGTCACGCCAACTGAAGTATGTTAATATACGCCTAACACAACGGCGTTATTGATGAGTGAACACTCACGGATGTTATCATTAGTTAAATCAAAATTGCCCACGAAACTTCCAGCCATCATGATAAACCTTATCAGGGATACCATAACAGTACTATCGTACGTTAGCTAGAACACGACTTTTCTAGGATATTGAGGCGTCTTACACTCCCCCAAGAAGGAACATGAAGCAAACGCTAATCTTCTTCGAAGTAGACAAGCTCAGCCGACACACCTATATAAAAGTTTAGCGTTGATATCAGTTAGTTTACGGCACCAGGCATCTTACCAGCGGGATAGGGATGATGATTATCAATAAGTCCGTAATGAAGTCGGTAATGCAGAGTGTAAAAACCAAGTTGATGGTGTAAGAACATCGCGCCTGAAACTCTGCCTCGGAATTCCAAATCCTCCAGAAGTTATGGTCGCATTCGAAGAGGGTTGCGAAGAAGAACGCTATACACCATAACGCTATGAAGATATTAAATCCTGCGAAGAACTTATTGATGACGCTATGTTTATGGATCGTGAAGACTCGCATGTAAAAGAACAGAAAGCTCGATTTCATACATGCTACTGCTATAGGAAGCATAAGGAGGTATGCCCATTCGACCTACACAATATCTCGTTAGAAGTGGTTAGTCTTATCGAGATGAGATGTGTCTAACTTGTGATTTGAGCATCAATTGAGGCGTTATTAGGTCGGACTTGTCCCCGCTATAGCCGGCGGGCACTACAATTCGGTACCCGAGTCCCCGTTTCGAGACTCCGTAGACTTCAGCGATGGCGATTCCCACGGTTATGAGCTATATACCAAAGGTCAGTTCTCAGACTATGAACAAGTCTTATTGGAACCCAGAATACCGTAGCAGGTATCATCAACCAATCGTCTGCCTTAGGAGGTAGCTTTTGCATCTTCCGCGCCCAGAACCGAAACGCAACGGCAATAACATCGACTATTGACAATGCTACAGCAGCCGCGACCATCTGCTCCGGGCGCATATAGTACGCTGTATCATCGCCAGCCATTGTGAATAGAAGCTGATGTCTGTGAAGGTATGTAGGAGGTTAGAGTATGGAAGATTAGTCAAGAAAGTAGAGATATGCCAAGATTCAAGTCCCGCTTCGTGGGGGTATAGGGGTAGAAGAGGAGTGTAGCCTCATAGCCTTATTGCTTCGGAGTAATGTAATGGAGTATAAAAGTCACATGCATATGACTACCGACAGTGATATATATGAGGTGGTTCCGAGAGATCAAAGGGTGTGTGGATGCTCCCTAATTCCCTTCTTGGTGTACATTCCGCCATCGCACAAGAATTGTTACGCATGCTAGCTTCCCAAGTAGGGAAGATTCAAGTTTAATGGCGTTCCACGATCTGGAGAGTTATTCACTTCAGGAATGGTCGTGGTTGCTAGGGTTGTATTGGGCTGAATTGGACCAATGCTGTTCTCCGTGGCTGCGATGATATTCATCTCACTGCAGAAGTGCAAAAAAGACAACGCCATCTATAATCGAGATCAATCTTTTGAGTTATATACATGTAACACGGCCGGTTCTTATGTTAGCTTGGTTTCGTGGTAAGACCAAAAGTTGACCTCCGATTTGATATTGGTAGCGAGAATGCAGAATCGCGGCTAGTAGACTAGAATCATGAACTTAACTTCTGATTAAAATCCTTCGCGGTTTAGAACAGGGCGGTGCTGACCACTGAACCAGCCTGAAATTCTGTAAATTTGGGGGCGTTTTGCACTTGTGTAGCACACTTGATAGTGTTGAGCTCAGCGATTGGATACCTGTAAGTTGGGGGCGTAAAGCCTATCACCCGTCAATAATACCTTAGAATCCTCCTTGTCTAGATTTAGGACAGCGCAGGGTAAGCTATAAGTGTAGCTACTAGGTAGTGATCGGTCAGCCCTCCAGGCTAGGTAGGTAGCATGGTGCTCACCTTGTATGCCCGCTAATCGCCCTATCTAGAGCCACTCATCTTAGAATTCAGCTATAGAGCCTGCAGGGAACGTCTGATTCTACCTTAACCACGTATGTCTCACCATTAGCATCAAAGTGATCGAGCCTTTCGAAAGTATAGGTCATAGTATTTTCCCTCAATGATTGAGAGGTATGCAGCCTGTCGTGCGATAGATTTCGAGATTGAACACGAGATACCGAGACACTGCTTTATCCTTTCTATAAATGGCTTCCATGATGAACCCCCTAAATGCTGCTTACTAGGCTTGTTCCTCGCCTATGGACTAGAGCTGTCACCGTCCGCAGTTTTGTTTGGTTGTTAAATTGCCCAGGCAGCTCACTCTACGTGAGAAAACCTTTTCATTCGCCCTCAAAACACGTCTCATGAGAAAGAAATGCATCTTACTACACATGCGTGAGATCGGGGTGGTCGGATCCGGCATTCGGCCGGCAGGAAACCTGCTTCTAGGGGAAACTTTTAGCGCGCCGTATTCCGTATTTTAGCCCTAAAGCTCCTCTTAGCAGGTAGGTTGATGATGATTACTAGTGTCTCAGCAACAGTCTCAGTTAGATGTTTCTTTCAATGGTCAGTGAGTCAATTGCTCACGCATTTCTATTCCGAATTGAAATCGCTCATAAACTATTCCACTTATTTAAAATAGATTGCTGCGACATCATTACTACCTAGTAGGTATCTCAGTTAGATGCTCTGAGGTATACAGAATGTGGCTAGGAACGATGAAAGCCTACGAGCTTGGTGCTAATGAATCTAGACTCTTTCTTACGCCAAATCACTGGCAATTGAATGAAGTATCCCGAACTTAAAATTCCTACTATTAGCAGACCAATATGGTTGGCCATCTCGATGACATCTTATACCTCCGCACCTCCGCCTGCAAAGGTGTGTGTGTGGCTAAGAAACTTGGAAATTCCCTGTTTCGTGCTGAGTTCAGCGAATAAGCCAATCAGCTTTCACGAATCAGCCACCAATGACGTAGGAGGCCGCCACGCCTGATCCTGTAACACATTGGGTACTATGCTGACTTACGTAGATATTCGTAGTACGGAAGCATGTGATGTGTAAATTTTGAATTAAATACTTTACTTTGCTTCTTCTACCCGTAGTTCGTCTTATCTCCTTCTATTCGGTTATCCAAACGTCCCAAGTGACTACTCCATACAAGAAACGCCTTCTGACACGGCCCACCTTAGTACTTATCCTGCTTAAAAAGAATCATAGAGTATCAAAATGGAATGGGCAAAGCGAAAGTTTAACGAGCAGTATGAGTATTGGATGCCTTGGATCGAAGACTACTTCCTAAAGTACTTCACCAAAGACAATAAGATGAGCTACGCAACAAGGGGTAAGCTCTCCTTCCCTCATCCCACTTAGATCTGTTGAGGAGACCCTAACGGAATCAAATATCAATAGAACAACTAGATAAGGCCAAGATAACTGGCATACAGCAAGTCGACACGATCCAAGACGGCGTCCACAATTTAGCTGCTGGTCAAGTGGGGCAAGGGGGCCTCCTACAGCCTGTCGGCGACCTCGTCTCGAAAGAAGGCATCAATCGAACTGAAAGACAGGGAAAGGACGAGCAAGGAGGGTATCTGCCTGCGTCTGTACCCGGACTTCATGGAATCTCTGGGTTGATGAAGTAAGATACCCCTCTTTATCAACAAGTCGTTGGTGAAGTAACAAAACGCACAATTATTTTGATCATTTTCGCTACGGAGTGTGAATGAAGGAGGTAATTCAAATAATATGGATAAAGGTGCTGTTTGGAGTTATTGAACGATTGCTCTGCTTGGGAAAAGGGGGGTATGATGATTTGCATTTCGAATCTATTCCCCAGTATGACTTGTTAGTGCCCCTACAAATTGGAAGGAACGGGCCGAGAAGGCCTCACCACGTCGACTTTTCTTCGAAATTAACAACATATCATAAAATGCCGGACCCGCTACGTATCTATATTTTAGTTAATACCTATATTCATTCATAAAACTCATTTAGCTATATACAATTTCACACTCAACAGGTCCCACATCACCTGTGCAACTACCTCGACTTAGGAGCAGATGTTCTTGCTGGCTGCCCCCTGAAGAGTCCAGTTTATGTTCTCGCCGCACGGCGACTCCCTAACCGTCGTGCCATCCACCGTCAGCGTAATCCAGATATCCTTCGTATTCGGGAACTCGTCCCTAGCTGATATTCGAACCTCCCCCCCACCATTAACCTTGCCCCCACGGATCGACAGGTTATAGCAGTTCTCAATGAGAATCGCGTTGTTGCCATTATCCGCGAGATCAATCTCCGTAATGACCGCGGCCCCAGACTGCGAAACACAGAAGATACCTCGGCCACCGCCGCGGCTCTTGACGCGGTCGACGTAAACATTAGTGTTGTAGTTCCCGTTCGCGTTCTGCCCATTGTTATTCGCCATCCGGAACGTCGCGTACCCGGTTCCCGCAGCCACGTTATCGCCGTCCACGAGCCCGACGTGCGCGTTCGTCGTCTTCTGCAGGAGCAGCCCGCATTCGCCGACGTCCTTGGCGATCACCTGGTTGATCTCGAGACCGTCGATGTTCCACGTCTCGACTGCGTGGCTGCCGGCTCCGGTAACGTTGATCGTGTCCATCGTCACATTCGAGTTCGCCGCATTATCCCTCTCAAAACGGATGCCAAGACCACCACTTAGGTTCATAGTGATTTGGCCAAGAGCCAGATTCTTGGTGCCGTAGAAGCGTAGCCCGAAGTACGGGTTACCGGTCATCTTGAGGAACGGGATCTTCACGTCCGTCGTGTCAAGTGACTCGATGGCGCCGTGACCGGCGCGGTTTCCGGTATCGATAGTGCCGCAGCCTTCGAAGATCTTCCCGCTGCTGATGGTGATAGTGTTCGCTCCTATAGATCCCGATGCCATAACGGCGACGCGCTGGCCGCTGCTGATCGAGTCTAGCGCGGCTTGGATGGCGGCGCGGTAGTCTGAGCCCGAGTATACTGAGCTTGAGCCCTTGGTAGCTTTGAAAGAGCTTCCTGAACCGGTTACGGTCGCGTCTGGTGTGCCTGCTCCACACTCAGCGGCATGGATAGCGGAGACCAGGGCAAGCACCGCCGCGAGAATAGATAGCCGTGCCATTGTGATTTTTTCTTCTCGATATTTGAGGCTAAAAGACAAGTGAACCTAAAAATCCGAGCACAATTCAGGGTGACGTATTTATATTCTCTCCAGGAACGCTAGGTGTTATAGTTAGTACGCGAAGTTCCCCATTTCCACCAGGGGTAATCTTCATACGAGGACTTGGCGTCGCCTCGCCCGCCGGAGCAATTCACTCCATGATCTGTCGTCGACATCGATGTAAACGGGTTTATTACCCCACCAATCTAGGGAGGGCATCGCCATGTTACGGCGGGGATAAATTCAAAGTGGGTAGCATAGCTCCCTTGGCAGCCTTGGAATGTCATGGGAAGTCTAACTCCGCAGCTGATCTGAGTAACTTGCAACATTATAAAGGCAATTACATAATAATCAACAAGTCTCTTGGGTCTGCCACTTACCTCTTAATACTCGCATCCTTGTCAGCTAGGAACAGATATTGCCTTGAATCAAAATATTACCTACGTCTGGACCCGTCTTGATAGCATTAACCATCTAATTGTCCAGCTTTTCAGCCGGGTAAATCAAGCAGCGATTCGAATCTAAACAAGGGGTCTAATAAACATAGTCGGAAAAGATGTATTTTATTAGGCGATGCTTTTCTTGTTAAACAGATAAAAAGGAGCATGATTTAACTATACCAAGAGAGATTATGTAAAGAATTTACCCTTACTAATCTTACTAAGATTCATGACTAATACATTACCTAATGATTATGACGTAAGGAAAATCTCATTATGTAACAATGTAGTTACATAATCGCTGTCATTATGTAAGGATCAGAGCCATACAGATATACAAGTATGTGGTTAGGTTAATTAAAGCTATTTAAAATTTTAGGAGACTGGATAGGTAGGCTTACTAGATGTATTTTCAAGTCAATGAAGATACTCTGATATTATATTCACTAGAAAGTTGAATAAGGTGATGCAGCGAGAACTGGACTTGATTGCTAAGGTCTAGCTTAGGTAAGTAACAGACATGCCTTGAAAATCTACGTCTTCGTCTTAGATATTGCTCCTGAAAGTGCGACGAAATGAGAAAAACGACATCAATGACTCTAGAGTCTACGCAGGATCTAAATGCGAACGAGATGTTAGAATCTAAAATAAATGCTCCGTTCAAACAAGGTGCTTCTATTCTAGGTTCGGGCTTCGACAGCTGTTTTGATGGCTGCATATTGAGGTCAGCTATGGCTTAGGTGTTTCAACTGGATTGAAGAGAAGAAGTAACTTACCATCACAAGCAACTTTGGCATCGCTAAACAACATTTTGGTGTTCGGCATGTAGAACATGGGGTTGGGAACATCGGCTATTGCACCATTAGTATATGTACTTAAAGCATTTCATGTCACGAGGATCTGCTCACCATAACCGCTAGCCATTCCACGTTTCATCACTACTACCTGCTTGCTATTCCACACGTGAAGAACGGGCATACCATATATCGGGCTTCCCTGTTCTTTTGCAAGCGGGTTGACACAGTCATTTGACCCAATGACGAGTGTCACATCGGTCTCGCCAAAATCGTCGTTGATCTCGTCCATTTCAAGGACGATGTCGTAAGGGACACCTGCTTCCGCAAGCAAGACATTGCACTGTCCGGGCATTCGACCTGCGACGGGATGGATAGCGAAACGAACATTAACCCCTTTTGCGCGTAACATCCTTGTTATCTCGCTAATAGCATACTGCGCTTTGGCAACCGCCATGCCATAACCAACGACGATGATCACGTTTTCGGCATTTAATAGAGCGTCCGTCGTATCTTCGATATTGGTCTGTGTTACGGACCCCTCGATCTTGAAATCTGTCGTCGCAGGTGCGGAAATGCCACCGAAAAGAACATTTGTGAGGGATCTGTTCATGGCAACGCACATGATGTACGAGAGAATGGAACCGCTGACGCCAATCAGGGCGCCGACCGTGGTTAGAAGAGGGTTTTCGAGCATGAAACCCTCTGCTACCAGCGCGAAACCACTGTACGCGTTGAGAACCGTGATCACGACTGGCATATCTGCCCCTCCAATCGCCGACGTCGTAGTAAAGCCTTTAGCAAAAGACAGAATGGTGTTTGCGCTTAAGCACATGGCGGCAATCATAGGTGATCCGGGTGCCAATGAGATAAAAGCACCCATTGTTCCCACATTAGCGGCGAGCATGCTGGAATTGATGAGATGACGACCCTTAAGAACCAACGGCTTCGAGGACATCCTTCCTGCTAATTTCATAAACGCTACGATGGAGCCTGTAAACGTGATACCGCCGATTAATACTCCGAGGTAGGCTGTGACGAGATGCAGGGTTGAGATGTGATCTAGTCCTCCCATGACACTCCCGATGCTAGTTAGAACAGCAGCTAGACCGACGACAGAGTGGAGGGCAGCCACGGTTTGGGGAAGATCCGTAGGTGTGATCCGTTTTCCGATAACGAAACCAAGAATACTTCCGACAGTAGCGAGAAGACCAAATTGTGTCAGCACATCAGGGCTAAATCCGACAGCTAACAGAGAAGCGAGGACGCCTGACCCAACACCAAGAATTCCAAGTAGATTGCCCATTCTAGCCGTCGCTTGAGAAGCCAAACTTGACAGAGAACCGATACAAAGAATCGAGCTGACCATATAACCGGCCTGAACAAGTCCAGCTGCACCGGTTGAGGCAGCTACAAGATAACCGCCGGTAAACAGCACACCGGGAACAGCATAAAGCCATGGGTATTCGGGCGGATCCGTTGGACCTAGCTTCTATTAGTTTTCAGGAGATAAAATTTTAGGTAGGACGTACGTTTAAACATGTCAAGCATTCTCTTCGTGATGACGAAGCCACCGGATACGTTTACGAAGGCGAGAAGTACAGAAGCGGCACCGAGAGCTTGTGGGATGGTCTCAGGGACATATCCACCGCCCAAGATGAAGAAACCACCAATGCCAACCATTCCTAAGACGTGTTAGCTAGCTATCACAAGCCGTATTTTAGAATAAAATTGCTTACCAGATATAGCGTTGGTAACACTCATTAAAGGAGAATGTAGCGCCGGTGTCACTCCCCACACAGCTCTGTATCCGATCAAAGAGGCTAATGCAAAAGTAAAGGCGTTACCCATGAAAAGAGGGCTCGTGAACTTGCCTAGAGCCAGAGCACTACCCATACCAGCAGTTACTGCAGCTACTTCTCGAGACGTCTTTTGGAAAGGGGTTAATGCAACGACCTCTTCCTCTGGCTTAGCAGTCGCTTTCGGTGCCGGAGCTGGTGGTGGGGCTGGCCGAGGAGCAGGCGGCAGGATCTTTCCATTATGGACAACGATAGTACCTCGAACAACGTCGTCGTTCAGGTCGACACCAAATGACTTATCCTGAGGGGTCATTGACAGAAGGAACTTGACAATATTGTTCGAATACAAGGTTGATGATTGCGTAGGCAGTCTAGATGGTAAGTCGGTATAGCCTAATAAAAGATAAGCTGCTGATTTGATGTAATGGGAACGGAAGGGGGTTCTCTACCAATGATTTTCACGTCCTTATACGTTGCCAATTCCCCGGGTTGTGTCAATTCACAATTGCCTCCTGCTTCAGCAGCCAAGTCTACAACAACTGAGCCGGGCTTCATGACCTCAACCATGGCCTTTGTAATCAACCTAGGAGCTTTCTTTCCTGGTATAAGCGCCGTGGTGATAATTATGTCGACGTCCCGAGCTTGCTCAGTAAACAGTCTCATCTCTTCGGCGATGAATTGCTTTCAAACACGGTCAGGCTCACCAGCGCACACTACGGCAAGACTGGTGTATACTTACAGGTGACATTTCTTTGGCGTATCCACCAGCACCAGAACCATCTTCTTGGATATTAACCTCGATGAATTCTGCGCCAAGCGATTGGACTTGCTCCCTTGCAGCGGAGCGAGTGTCAAAACCACGAACAATTGCACCCATCCTTCGAGCCGTTACGATCGCACTTAATCCGGCAATTCCTAGATTTATTAATATACGTATGTACGAATTTTAAGGATTAATGATATATATACCACAGCCAATAACGAGAACCTTTGCGGGAGGAATTTTCCCTGCTGCCGTGACCTGGCCGGTTAAGAAACGACCAAAAACATTCGACGCTTCCAGAACCGCTTTGTAGCCAGCAGTATTGGCCATAGAGCTGAGTGCATCGAAGGTCTGAGCTCGGGAAATCGTACGCGGAATCATGTCCATAGCAAAAGAGGTAACTTTCTTGGCAGCAAGGCGCTCGACGAGATCCTTATTCTGCGCTGGCTGTAGCATCGAGATGATTGTCGCGCCTTCTTTCAGGCGGTCGATTTCATTGACATCGGGCGCTCGTACTTTCAACAAAATATCGGCGCCACTCCAGACTCCTTTCGCGTCGAGCAGAGTGGCCCCGGCATTTTCGTAAGCTTCGTTTCCAAAGCCGGCTAACTTGCCAGCATCTCGTTCGATCAAAACATTTGCAAAACCTTTCTTCTTCAAGAGCGCGACATTTTGAGGCGAGATCGCCACACGCCGTTCATTAGGGAACGTCTCACGGGGCACACCTACGGTAAGATTCGAGTAAGGTACAGAATGCGGCTCAACGACGGTCGAGTAAGCTGTTGCAGAAATACTTTGCAGTGAGATATTCTTGCCTCCCTTGAAGGGTGTCTTCGGGAGAGCCGGAAAGGTGGTAGACTGTTTCGCGTGCGTGCTATTCCATTGTCGGGACACAACAGCAACAGCCCCTCCGGCCTGCACATTCCAATCTATGTATTATATTTTCTTAGCACTTATTATCTCCAATAAAATAAAGTGAGGCGCGTCAAGGCCCCAATTTAGATCTGACGCATTGCGACGAACCTAAGAGACGCGATGCAGCGCGGCGAGCAAGATCTTCCGTCGCACGAGATGAAGCATGATTAGCGACCAGCGCCGGCCGGAGCAATGACCGGTACATCATATTGACAAGACACAACAATCGTCTGCCATGCAGCGAAGACTTAAATCTTCATTCGTCGTTCGTCATTCGTAATACCTGCCCCCTACAAACTTTTGAGATGGCTCACATATTACGTGGGTGGAAGAAGAAAGGAGGGAGCTGAGATGTCGTAAGAGGCGGAAACGACGACACCAAGTTCAAAGAACGATGAAGAGTGTTTATGCCATGAATGTGACCAAAGACGGATAAGAGCGGGAACCGTGGGAGCTTGGGACAAATAAAAATATCCATCAAGCCCGGTTGGCAGATCCTAGAGAGTAGTAGTCACACGTTAGGTTCGATACAATGGAACGGTTGACGCCCGAGGCTCCCTTTCCATACTCTAGAGTCTCCACCCTAGTCGACTGGCATGTTTGACTTGCCATATTTTGCCATCCCTATCCCTCTCCCCGCTTCTGAGCACGGCTGGTTCACGGCTGGTCCCCTGGACGGGCTGCAGTAGCTAACCTAGACTGCGTAGACTACCTTGTAGCCAGGTAGCTCGGATCATCTGGACATTTGGCGAAACCAGGCGCTCCAATCAAGAAGTTGAGGTTCTTCAATCTGTTATAGAAATATAGCCGATAGCAATGCACGTCTCACGACGCGTGAATAGGGGGGGAAACATGGCAATTGTTGATCAGATTCTGCCTAAGTCGCCAGGTCGCCAGGAATAATAGGAGAGTAGGACAAAGGTGACGGTGACGCAACCTGAGAAGTTTTAGGAGCTAGGCAGCTTGTGAGAGGCGAGAGCGCGACACAGACCCACACTAAATTTCCAATTCTGGAAAGCGGGGCAGGCCCACCCAGGTCTCATGGCAAGATCTATGCGGAGAGGTGGGTTTGCGGGCACCAATCAGCAAAGACGATGGCAGTTTTGTTAGAGTTACAAAGTACCCCCTAGCTACGGTAGAAGATGTAATTCCTATTTGAATTCTCTCCAACTATCATATGACATCATCCCATTTCTCAAGAATATCAGTCAATAAAGCTAATTATCAGCAGAATTGAAACTCCATTTCTAATAGTGTTGTTTCGTGTCAACCTTGAACTTGAATTCTCGCATACCTTTCATATTCCATCCTGTACCTACACAATAAAATCGTCTACTTACTACTTAAACACGCGTTAAATGGCAGTCAATACCTTCATCGACTTGAGCTGCCTTGCGAGTTACTACGAAAACGTACTCATTGGGTAATTATATCGCACACCGAGGCAACGTTGCAACTAGCATTGTAACCATTTACATGGTACTAATAGGAGTCGAGATGCCGTTTCCGAGTCTTTCCGGCCAGAGTTACACAAGTACTCGCGTGCTATACAATCAAGCCTTTGCCAGCACATTAGCAGAGCTGTGAAACTATCGGAATATACGTATTATTAATCAAGATTTTCTAAGACGATAGCATTCAACCAACCAGTAAAGACTCAAGAAATCAACATTATCCCCAATTTACGATATTCTCATACTACCGATTCCCGGCTTATCAACTTCACTTCAATCTGATAGTGAACAATACCTTCCATCCGAAAAGAGGTTCACGATATGTATGGCTTAATCTGTTCATCGCACCACTCCCAGAATTTCTCTGCTGTACCGTTTCCACCCTCGGCCTCAGTCTTAGTTGCCTCGACTAAGTCTTTTCGAATTGGCAAGATACGTCCAAAGGGAACCACTAATTATTCATATTAATTAATATTTCGGAACGAATTCTCTATCGAGGGAATATAAAGGACACTTACCCCAACTTCCAGTCTTCTCAAGCGTGATCTCCGGCGACAAGCCAGCATATAAGAGCGTGTACGCGCCATTGATAGGAGGATACGTCAAAAGACTCACGAAGAATCTCATTAGACCCTTCATGTCCCGGTACAGTTCTGAAGCAAGGTTTCCGGGATTCAGCGGAATACTGATGACGCCGTCGGCCTTATACCGCTTGGCGAACTCCACGCCGTGAAGCCAGTTGCCGGCCTTGCTGACGCCATATTTCTCGAGGTATGGCCTGTCCTTTTTCTTGTAGTCGAGATTGCTCATGTCGACGGCGACCGATTTTTCGCCGAGGAGCTCCGCGCCTGACGACGAAACCCAAACCACGCGAGACGCTCCCTCTTTCTTGGACGTTGAGACGAGGATGGGAGTCAGGAGCTTCGTGAATGCGAAAGTTCCGATTGTGTTTACGCCGAGATGGTATTCGTACCCTTGGGCTGTCTTGCTTGGCTCGGGGAGTGGATTTTGGACTCCGGCATTGTTGAAGAGAACGTCCAGTTTCGTTTCTTTAGCGAGAAACTCATCTACCGATGCTTTGATCGTGGTCAGGTCGCCAAGGTCCAACTTTAAGAAGGCTAATCCCCCCTTTGAGGTCGAGAACGCGTCGCTGATCTCTTTGATCGCCTTGATCGCCTTGTCTTGGGAGCGCGCCGCGATATACACCTTCGCATTCTTGGAATAGAGGATTCGGGCTAGTTCCTTGCCGACTCCGGTATTCGACCCGGTAACGATGTAAACCTGCAAATGAAGGATGTGAGCATTTCGTCTTAGATGAAATCTATCCGCGACTAGAATCACATACC
Organism: Annulohypoxylon nitens; assembly: GCA_022496965.1. NCBI lineage: Eukaryota > Fungi > Ascomycota > Sordariomycetes > Xylariales > Hypoxylaceae > Annulohypoxylon > Annulohypoxylon nitens. Next base: position 89,827 of record MU386654.1, on the reverse strand, counting down.
TTTCCGTGAAGATCGGGTAAGTTGTTCTCCGTGAACTTCGGCTTTGGAGGGAACGCCTGTGTAAGAGTGCTAGAAAATTCGGCCCCCATTGTACCGATTATGATATAGATTCCTGGGAGCAGTAGTAGAAGGGAGAAAAAAAAGACTATCTCAGGAGATCTAGATCGTAGTACGCGAGAATTTCCATTGTTAAAATTTTATTGATGGCATATCCTTTAGCTTTTATTAATAAAATACAATTCCAGTCATGCCTTCAATACGTCAATATCCCTTCTATGTTAGTACCTACCCTAGCAGCTTAAAATGACGGCGGATGGAACAAAGAACCCGCACGCAGTTCAATTTGACCAATCATGTTTCGTAGTTTCCGACATCACCAATAGGAGCGCAAGAAGTCCGAGCTGTAAAATGCCCGGTTGTCGATGCTTCCCGGGAGCCCGGGCGACTCCACTACCGTCTTCCTCCTTACATAGCTCCATCGGACTTAGCAATTCTCTATTGTATTATGAATATTTAGAACCGAGTTGCGGCGCAAGCTTTTATTATGCTTATGGGTCAGGCATGGAGTTTTCCTAGATACGTCTCGCTGTCGGCGCCTAAATCCGCGAATGTACAGCTTAATCACACGGCGTAAATCTCTTGGCTGTTGAACTGTCACTCTTTTTCGTTGGCAAGAATTAATGAGCGTTTCAGAAAGTCGGCTTCTTTCAACCATGTTCCTCAACAGCATTCATTGTACGAAGAAATTTCCCCATAAAAGGGGTTAGAAAACCAGAAGACTGTTTGACAACAGATCATTCGTTAGTCAGACAATCCAGTCCTATTGAAAATTGACATATCTCTATAAACTAGATCTATCATCACTGACTGAGGAAAAAGTTACTCGGGTTAATAGAAGAGCTTCATATTGGGTCTGGTGGGTATTATGTAATCACGTTGTGCAGCGCACGGCTTTCTATCCCATGTATTACATGATGCGTGCTTACGCTAACAAGAAAACGTGTGCATTGCTCAATTGAGCGACTCAAGGGATAGGTAAAAGGTTGGTTATTCCAATACTACATTTATTGTAAACTCTTTCTAACTTATTGGTGCAATTGATGCTAAGTAGCGTCTAGTGGGAAACTGTTCTATTGAGTTTATATACGTCAAATTTCGTTTTTGATTGAGCTTTTTCGAAATGTTCGTTGTACAGTCGTGACAAACTGGGCTAGTCACACCACTTAGAACATAATCCTGGGGTTAGGGTTATGATTCGTTCACCCCCTTTCATCAGTGAACTATCCTACACATGTACATAACAATGATCAATCAGTCAGATATATCGTATGGGTAGTACAAAGGAATCAATAGTTAAGTCAATGTGTCAAAATGGGATTACTAAGGTACTGATATTAATGCAGATGTCGTGTTAATACAGGACAGTAAGAGATGATAATCGATCGGAACTATAAATGAGAGTAGACAGCCGGCTGCGCAACGCAAGAATATATACATATACCTGTGAACTCTACTAGGTAAATATCTACCGAATGCACTTTCCAAGGTTATCTTCAAGGTCTTAATATTACTTTGTTTCTTGTTCAAGCTACAACTGCCACGCATGTGTGTCTGGTTATCTCTAGAAATATGCTGCAATGGACTTAGCCATGCCTTCCCATACACGCTCAAACTAGCAACGGCCATGGTACTCTGTCGGACTGCGGAAATATATCGCCAAATTGAAATCACAAGTGGCGAGCCAGAACCCGAGCCAATACCGTCAGGGAAAAAATGTGTAGATTTTGATGAGAAATATGTGCGTATGGAACGAGTATACTACACAAAATGTGAGGACTGTTGTAAAGAAATAGCCGCAGCGGATCCTGATATGGAACCCACTATGCCCAGTACTTATAGCTTATTGATGCGCGAAAGTCTTGTCCACGCGGTTGCCACAAGACGATACGCAGCACTTGTGCGGGTCTTGCCTACCGAATTTAATATTAAGCAACGCTTCATGCTAAGCGGCTGTAGATGGGTCGAGGCACCACAGCCTAAACTAATCAAAGCTCTTGGTCCACACCCGCCAGTAGATACAGAACTCGAAGGTCTCCAGTGGTGGTACGAGCAAGGGATGTGTGGTAAAATCCATGATGAGATTGTTGAATGGTTCAATTCTGTGAATCAGCCAAAAGACAGAATCTCAGAGAATGACGTGGACTGGACGGAAGAGTTTCCTTCCAGTCCAGACCAGTTCCCCGAAATTGACAACCGATCGTTGTCCCAAGTATCTGAGGCGTCGTCGTGGGAAGACAGGATATCTTTATCAGACAGGCGGAGAATTGCCGACTTAGTATATGATCCATTTGAGGATTCTGAGTAATAGAGTTTGTTTTCGGACAAAGGGATTGTTGAGAAAAACTCTCGTTTACTGTTTATAGTGACAAAGTATTGATTGAATAAGACTGCTTTATCACTAGAGATGCCAAGGGTTGAGATAAGTGCAAATTCAATAGTGAATGTATACCTGTGCTATGTACAACTAGCCCTTTACCCCTTAATACTTCTATAAACAATAAAGCAAAATCTATGAGAAAACCCTCTTGATGCAAGATCAGTAAAAAGCCACCAACGACAGCATAATCTTTCCTATTCGAGGTTTACTCCAGTTTGAACGTGTGTGGTTCAACGAATGTAACGAGCCTTTTTCCTAACCGCCGTATGAAAGTTCGCAGAAGAAACCCCCTATTGCTAAACCGAGTAACTTGTCAGTGTGTACGTACATCAGTACATATGAGTGATACTTACATTGAAGCAGACGTAGATGCTAGAGCAGCTGTTGCCGTGGCCGTCCGTGTAGAGGCTGTGGTTGTCATCGCGGAAGCAGTTAAACGAGTGGAAACCGTTGCTTCCGGTTCTGTTTCGTAAAATATCTAGATTAGAAAGAATGCTGTTACTTTTCATTGCATCTCTGTACTTACCCAACCTTGCTGCCCTGGGGAGCTGAGTTAGAGCCACCCTGGATTTGCCATGAGTAGGTCACGCCGGAACCGAATTTGCAGCTCGCAGAAGTGCCCTCTTTGAATCCGCCACTAGCAACGCAGGTATTGCTATCGCCTGGGTAAAATCCATCGTTGCTGTCGTCGGCATAATACTACACGTATTGGTTAATTTAGTAAACCGAATCTCATATCGTTATAAGTTGAAATGGGTTGTTATATGAGGATATGTACATTTATTGCTTGATACGATGTACGCGCATTCCCGCAGTTAAGCATGTGGATAGATTCTCTAGCTAAACCAACGCTAGCGAAGGCGAGGAGAGCGAAAGTAGGGACCTGCATGATTGTAGATAGTGCTTTTCTGGAAGACTTGGGCGAGAATTAAGAGTTGAGGGTCGTTGATATTGGATTTGTTGATGTGATCGTGTTGAGGAATGTTGTGATGTATGGATGAAAACTGGACGATGTCATTGTCATTTATACGTCTATCGTTTCCAGTGCCAGCACATCGCTTCTCATGGACAATGAAACTATCGCCAGAAATAATATACAGCTCATCATCAACACCGCCGGTACTGCCTTGTTCCCGCCTTACTGCATAGCTTGCTGGCGCTATCATCATCAATGAAGTTAAGCGACTATACTAAGATGGGGAACTTACAGCATTTTTCCTCTTATGACAAGACTTGGTATAGCCTACTATAGCTTAAGTTCTATGTAAGCCGCGTCTCAGCCAATAGATGGATACGTCAATATGGATGCTTCGAAAAGCCGAACCGAGGTCTCTTCAATCCTACATGCTGACAGTAAGAGGCTATGTCACCAATCGGGTGGCAGACGCAATATAGCTTATTTATAGGCAATATTTAGATGGGTTAGGTAATGTCGACGAATAGTTATAATTGGGCTTATTAGCTGAAGTCTGTAGATACTCCAGGAGCCACATTTGAACCTGCCAATATTTCATGAGGTTGTTAAGCTCGGAGCATATGATCCTACTACTTCAATACTAAGGCTGCATGAAATAAAATTATTAAACGTGTTAAAATCTTTGAGAAGTCTACGCATATTCGATTGCCGACTGGAGAGTCATTGCGTGATGGTAGGTAAAAGAGATATTTTCCCTTCTAGTAAAGGGGGAACATGTCGTTGTCTGAAGCCCTCGTCTACTAAAGTCTTGAGGGTTATCTATAGGCAAACATATGATAGGAGATTAGACTGGCGTTCTATAACAGAGACGACATCTATGCGCATTTGATTGATCGTTGTCAGCCATAATGACTAGCTAGGGTCCCAGTGACTTTACCCCGTGAAGTACTCCCGAAATATACCACAACTGGAATTTCGCACATGTGGAAACGAGATCGAGTCTTCGTCGCCGAATTCTTGATTTGACATTATTACCAGAGTAGGTAGTATCTGTTAAGATCAACAATATCATGAGCTCATGACTCGCTATGCTATCCAAACGCCTAGAATGCGAAGCATATCTTCGTAGCCGACGTAATCTTTCCTAATATCCTCTTTAATATGCATTCCCATTACCGTTTGAACCAGTAATTGACTTCTCCGTAGCCCGTGTCCCAAAATCCCCTTATCCTTCATAACCCATACCGAAACCGTGTCCCTTAAGAAGGAACAACACAATCAACCTCCTGCACAAAATCATGCGTCCACTCACTGCCCTCAGGCAGGTCATTCAGCTCCGCGCACAAAGGCACGAATTCAATACCCACACATCCATCCGGCAGCGCCTCGCCCTCATACACGTACTTAATAACATTCAAGTTCGACCTCACGTACCCAATAAACCGCGTGCACACGGCATAGTACCCGTCGCTCAGCCCACCCAATCTCACATTGCTGCCGGATGTAATTAACCCCAACCCATTCGTCCCGCCCCCGACATCGATCTCGACGTCGTGTTCCCCGGGGTACGTAGCATCATCCGAAGTCTGGTTCTGCACCTTGATGCCCCACGGGAACTGCGTGCCGAGGTCATTCAGCACGTCGACGTAGCCATCCGCCGCGGTCCCGTTAGTGTAGAAGGGCGTACTGCCCGAGTTATTAGAGCTCCCCGCAACAGCGACGTTGAGACCAGCGCCGACGTGTATAGTGCCTATGTAGGAGCCGGCGATCGAGGGGTCGAGGTCTTTCGTCGGGTCTAGGAGTTGGATTTGCAGCTGGTAGGCCTTGGCTCGCGAGAGTTGTTGTGGAGTTTGCGGGACCGGGGTCGCTCCCGTGAGGGTGAGGAGGGTTAGGCCGGTTATTATTGAGGTGAGCATCTTGTATTTATTATTAGATGAGGATAAGATGATGAATAATGGTGATTGGTAAGGATGATGATGCGGTATGATTGGTCGGTAGATGTAGATTCGATATCTGGGGTATTATATATTAAATAGTAATTATATATATTGACATGAGTATATCTTATTAAGTCTGATGTTTTGATTTAGTTCAATGAGAATGGTTTATGCTTCCTTTGCTGGTGTAGGGCGGCCACATCTTTATATCCCTCTTCATACTCATGACTCGTGTTTTCGTGTGGCGAATGCCGGTCGCCAGGCCGCGGACCATCGCGGACTAGCGGTACGGAATCCCTACTCTACCACTTCCAGAACTCTCCGAGAAAGCGAAGCTTGCGCAGATATCGTGAGCCTTACGAAGTCTCCACTTACAAACACGAAGGAATAAGGGCTGACAACGATCAATTAATACCTAGATCTCAAGGTGATCGGCAGACGCAGGCTGCATATCTAACGCTGATTGGACGGAATTACGTTAGAAAATCTAGACGGGCGCATTTTAGAGGCTGAGTGCAAGATCACGAGAAATCCTATTAACTGTGCCGTGAGACGGCAGAAGCAGTAGGCTAATCCGATTCGAGCAATTTTGTATTACCCAATTGAGACATTTTATGTCTCAAAACAGGGTGTTGATGTGATACGTCGAAAAAGCAACCAATCTCTTGAGTGACAGTAGCGAGCCTTTACACCCTACAAGGACATTCGGGGTAAACGGAACGCTGAATTGCTTATCCCAGGATCAAGCGCCTCAAACTCGTCTATCGAACAGACCGGAGAACGGCGAACCCGGAGAGGCAAGACATGGAATTGAGCTCAAGATATAGCGGCAGTATCCATATGGATATATGCCGCAATGAAGCAAAATGAGATTTGACATAACACGTTACTAACGAGCGGTATTATAACATTGAAACTACTACTAACTTTCGCTCGCATTAACCATATGGCCTTCCCAAAACGAAGTGAGTGTTTGGGTAAACTCCCACTCTCCGCCTTCTCGACGCATCTGAACCCAGCGTATGCTCAATTGTTGATGCAAGGCTTGTCGCAGTGAGCGATGAAGTTCGTCTCGGCGTCGTTGCGACACTTGCCACTACAAGCGCACAGGAGCTCGACCGAGGACGGCTGTTCGTTCATGCAGACGAAGACAGCTTCAGAAACATCGGTCTTCGGCTTGCCATCAGCACAGAGCTCTTGCAGTCCGTTGCAGTAAGCCTTGCTGATATCCGTGGAACCGAAATCTTCTTATGTTAGCAATGAAATATTTATGCTCTGACTAGGAGTCATACTATGGCCGCTCGAGGTAAGCATGTAACCGCAATAAGTGTATCCTTTGCCACATTTCGGACCACCTGGTGAGCCGCTAGGCGATGGACCGGGATTGCCGGGAGTCGGAACAGGACCAGCTGAAGAAGGAGACTCGCCGACCCATATAGAAGAGGTTTGGGGAGAAGAGCCCACTTCGGCTCGTTGAATTGGACCCCTCCAAGCCCACGCGGAAGTGGCTAGGAGGGTGGCATTAAAAAGAAAGGCTGAAACCCTCATATTCAAAGAGGATATAAGAGGTTGTTATCGTCAACGTCTAGGTAAGACTGAGCACCTCATAATTCATGACCTTATATAGAGAAGCACTTTACACAGAATGTCCGAATCTAGAGACTTGCTCGGGGTAGATGCTAGTAACATGAAGTGCAATAAGTAAAAGGCATGAATGCAAGTGAGGCATCTAGTAATCTTCATACGTCTTGGTGAGACGACTTCGTGATATGTCAAGATACCTTTTCCGGAAATGAGAGGCGAAAGTTGAAAGTAGCAGAAACTCACTTAGGCATAGCGATACATAGCTGTTAGATGAACTTCCAGATTTATCTCAACATGTTCGCAATTTATAGAACACTGGCATAACGAGGTACAATTTTGTGGACTCCGCGTACTTTACGGAGCATCCGGATAGAGAATCCGATCAATGTCTAGCCCTCTAGCATCCTGTGCTCATCGACAGCTGACCAGAACACATGGTTGTGGTGTAGCAAGAACGGTAAGATCTGTGATAGGAATCGAAGGAGTTCTAGAATTCTAGAATCGATATAGAAATTGAGCTGAGAAGAAGGTTGAAACGGTCGTCACCGTTTCAAAGCAGGAAACAAATTGAGCGCGGTGCATTGTATGGCTCGGGCTTTCGAGCAAGGGAACATGCGCTAGACGTCGGATGATATCTTGGACGGGAAATAGGATATTTAGGAAAAGAAGATTTAGGAGAATTGTTCAAGGCGACCTTGTTACCTTGGAGCTCATTCACAACGGAACCTTTAGGTAGATTGCGGCTGCATTGATGAATATGAGCAGATTATAGAGTTGAGTTGAGAGTTAATAAATAGGGGGGCTAGGGGGCTAGCAATTCAAGCAAACGGCAGGAGCCGACCCGAATTTCGCAGAATACTTGCCCCTGCCCCGCTGTTGATCCCCCTCCAACCCTCTATCAATCGCCCCTAACTCCGGCTGCCTTGGACCCCGCGAAAACTTCGAATCTGCAAGTCCTAGAACCTTCAAACTTGTCCTACGTCGACAGCATATAAATACAAGCGGGGCCGTGAATTGCAAAACGTGCCAATTGCATACTTGCGAGGACCAATTCTTTACTTAAACTCCCGCCGACCATCCCAGACCGGTCTATCTTCACCAGCGCATCCGAGATCGCAACCACGAACACACCTGCAGAAGCACGTACACAGTCACAGACACAATGTCGACCTCCGTGACGTCAGACGCGCCCAAGCCCGTGATCCGGGTCGGCACTCGCAAGTCAGCGCTCGCGCTGATCCAAGCCGACTACGTCGTCGCCTCTCTGCGCGCGCTGCACCCCTCAGTTGACTTCGAGATCAAGGGTATGCATTCGACAGCCGACAAGGACAAGATCACGGCGCTGTACAAGTTCGGGGGTAAAGGATTATGGACGAACGAGCTGGAGGCCGAGCTTAAGTTGGGAGAGGTCGACTTCATCGTGCACTCGCTCAAGGACATGCCGACGCAATTGCCAGAGGGGTTCGTGCTCGCTTGCGTGACGCCGCGCGAGGACCCGCGCGACGTCGTCGTTGTCAAGAAGGGCCTTCAGGATAAGTACAAGACGCTGGCGGATCTGCCGGTTGGAGCCGTGGTGGGCACGAGCAGTGTGCGACGCATGGCGCAAATCCGTAGGAGGTACCCGCACCTCGAGTTCAAGGATATGCGCGGCAACATCGATACTCGTGTGAAAAAGCTCGATGCCGAGGATAGCGAGTACTCGGTGCTGATCCTGGCTGCGGCGGGACTGCTGCGGACGGGCAAGGAGGGCCGTATTACGCAGTACTTAGATAGTACGACGGAGGGCGGAGGCATGTTGCACGCTGTTGGTCAAGGTGGTTTGGGCATCGAGGCGCGTGCGGATGACCAGAAGACTTTGGACTTGTTGAAACCTTTAGAGGATAACAAGGCAATGCTTGCGTGTGAGGCCGAGAGAAGCGTCATGCGAACGTTGGAGGGCGGCTGCAGTATCCCTATCGGCGTCGAGACAAAATGGGCAGGAGACAACAAGCTGAAACTGGTTGCGACAGTTGTCAACGTCGAAGATACTGAAGCCGCTGATGCTGAGCAGACCGAAGAGATCAAGACGCGCGAGGAAGCCGTCGCATTCGGCATAAAAGTAGCCCAGCAGCTGACAGACAACGGCGCGCAGAAGATCCTCGATGTGATAAATGCAGAACGGGAAGCAAACCAAGACAAGAAGGAGCCGTGGGTACCAGCATAGAGACAGCATATTGCATCTAAGGAAAAAAATCTAGACATAAAACTGGGCCGAGAAAAAATTAAGAAAAGGGTAAATAATGGTTGGGATGATGCTTTATAGACTTTGCTAGCCATCCATCTAGATGCTTTATGTAACCCTAGCTAGAGCCTCCGCGGATGAACTTCGCATGATGATGAGAATACCCCAAACGAGTTTATGATACAAGGTTGAGCCCGTTCTCTCTCCCGATCGTCGGTTGTTGAATGCCATTTATTTCCATTTCCGGTGAACACCTACCCCCCCTTACCCCAACAGCCAAATCAAAATCTTGACCTTTCTCTACTCCTTAACATCTCTTCGTACTATCGACATTTCGTAGCTTCTGGTGAGTGGACCCCGAGTTTAGTGTTCCTCCGAGCCAGTGAATGCCTTGTACTCTTCAAGCCCCATGAGAGCCTCGAAATCCTTGATACCCTGCTCGTCGACGGAGACCTTTGCGATCCACCCGCCGCCGGCCGAGTCGTCCTCCGGGACCTGGTTGATGGTACCCGGCTTCTCCTCTAGGGTCAAGTTGATGCTTGTGATCTTGCATGCGATGGGGGAGTTGATGTCGGCGGCACTCTTGACGGACTCGACGGCGCCGATGGCATCGCCCGCGCTAACCTCCTTGCCCTCCTCGGGAAGCTCGACGTACACGACGTCGCCTAGCTCCTCGGCGGCATACTCTGAGATGCCGATCACGCCCTCTTTCTTGTTCAGGTTCAAGTCGATCCATTCATGGTCTTTTGTGTATTTGCGTGCATCTCCTGCAATGCGGAAGCATGGTTAGTGGTATGTGGCTGATGCACTCCAACGTGTTGGAGATATGGGAATGGGTGTTGGCGACATCGGAGGGCTTACTTATCGACGTAGCAGAGAATGCTCGTAGCGACGCCGGTTGCCAATTGGATCTTGTGAGGGGCGTCGTCTGTGCTAGTCGAGAGAGTGTCGACGGTCGAGCTGCCCGAAGGCATCGGGCGATTGATGCCATTGTTTAGAATAGAGAAGTGGTGGTGTGTGAGGGCGTGAGAAAAAGAAAGAAATTTAGTAGTTGACAGTTTCGGTGAAGCTTTTCTTTCTCGAAGCTTTGTGTGCGACTTATCAGGATATCGTATCTATGATACCACTATTCCGTAGGTACATCAAATTGTTAAGACTGGTACGATTTTCTAGAGCTCGATGCCGAAAAGTCACCCGATGAGTGAATTCGCACTGTATTTCTTGGTGCAATTCCCATAGAGCTAGACAGTGCGTGACCTGGAAGCTTTCGGTAGAACCCGGTCACATTTTTGACCAATTAAAGAATTGGAATTAGCCCCGCGCCATGATGAAACTCCGGACGACCTTGAACACTCAATTGATAAGAGACACCATTATAAGCATATCTCAAAATACCCGGGTCTAACTTCTATTGGTTAATTTAATGCTCAATGCCGATTGGTTTACTTGCAATGTACATAGGACATACATTAATACCGTCATATATGGTTACATTTTGCAATGGATGTTTATCTAAGAGCCTGCATCAACAACGCAGAGGAAAACAATTTGTCCGGACCGCCAATTATAATAAACAACGTCAACAATATCTACTTGTCTGCTGACGTTCGACTCTTCCAGCTATGCTGACAATCGAATGGACTAAGAGATCGCGGATGTCTATCCAAGGGCTTCTAGTGGAAGAACTTATCATGACAAAATCAAAATCAAAGCCAGAATCACATAATACTTACATACGCAAGTACATATGTACTTTTAGCGTTGTAGCAATAATCAAAAGTGTTTCGTGTTTCCTATCGCGAAACGTCGTTTGCCAGGCTCGCGTCGCGTTTCGATGAGTTGATTAACTTCGATCCGTTTCCCGTTTCTCGTTACCTTATTCGTCGACCGTTATTAGTGCTAAATTCATGTAGCCGCCCCGGATTCGCGATTGCCAGCTGGGTTTTCCGTTCTCTGTTCCAATACGTGATGAAATTAAGGTATGTGATACAAGGTTTGGCAATGGAAAGAAAAGAGGAAGGAGAAAGCAAATGGTTGAGTCCATTTCATTGACCACAACTTCCATCTCGTCCAATGTTCAATGTTGTTCTTACCCACTACGGATCTGTAGACGCTGCTTCCACTCGTGGTGTCCGCGGGTATTACGGTAATTAACCCACCTGGGCACTGCCCTAAAGCACCAAAAGTCCCTAAAGTTTAGAACTTTATAGTTCACTCTAAGCCCCTCAATCACGTACAGCAGGTACTAGGTATTTCGTACCTAAGGTTCCACCCGTAACATCACCCGGGATCCCGCATCATCAAAGTCAAGGTCCAATTTCTAACTTGGCCAACTTTAAGAACTTCCAGTTCAATCGTGCTCCATCCATCCCCAGCAAGCCCAGGTCGTTGGACGTCAAGACCTTGTTAACGGGTCGCTTTTGAAGGTACGAAAGGTATGTATGAACTATGCACAAAATATTCTATAATTCCTACCCAAACCAATTTTGGGTCTTGAGTCTCTTATGTCGCCTTCATTTGTCATTTAACGAGGAGCCAATCTTCGTCGTCGCCATTCCCGTACCCAAATTTCATGGCTTTGGCTTCGTCCTCCTTTTTCCCATAAGGTCCAGATACATACACTATCCCCATCACTTATCTCCATATTCATACCCATACCCATACCATAGCTGCATCTGTACGCAGTAGCTGCATCTGCATCTACGTCCCCGGATCAGCAGCCTAACCTTTTATGAGTTGGCAGCCGATATCAATCTCCCCATACCCGTACTAATCATAGATGTCTATCGGCATCTATTCACATTGGCACCGACGCTGACGCTGCTCCTCACTTAACAGGCGCTCACTCAATCGCACCGGACATCCCTCGTTCGATCGGAGTTCTCCTTCATTTCAAGACAGTCCAATGAAGTTAGACATACGGGGCTAAACTGAGACCTTCTCATCATCCGCCCCGAGCTTCATTTACATTCCTTACGTCTGAATTATTACGGCCGATTACCACATACCATAAACCTCTCTTTATCAACACTTCTCAACGTGGATTCGTCAACACTGTCAACAGGGTCTGGAGCCCAATTCCACGACGCCTTAGATAACATGGACCAAGACCCCTTTACCGCGACGCCGCCCGCACCCCCGCGCGCTCCCCACGATGCTCTCGAGGATACACTTGGCGGCATCGAAGGGACAACGCACCTGGCGGGTGAGTTGGGCAGTCATGAGCCATACCATCGTCAGTCGCAGTCACTTGACCAAGGTCTAGCCAACGTTAACAGCGCGCAACCCGACGAGGTCGACCCGAATGCTCAGTACGAAGCTCAGCAGTACGACACCCCCCCTCAGCAGCCCATCGGAAGACCTGCATCATCCATGTCCCCTACCGGTGAACGACACTACAGCGAACATGCCTCGCGAGAGAGCAACGGTAACGGCAACGGTGCGGATCGCAATACGCGTAACCACGTTGTGATCAAGGTCGGCATGGTAGGCGATGCGCAGATTGGAAAGACTTCCTTGATGGTGAAATATGTCGAGGGTAGCTGGGACGAGGATTACATCCAAACATTAGGTGTCAACTTCATGGAGAAGACCATCAGTATTCGCAACACTGAGATCACCTTCAGCATCTGGGACTTGGGTGGTCAACGAGAATTTGTGAACATGCTACCCCTCGTCTGCAACGACGCAGTCGCCATCCTGTTCATGTTCGACTTGACGCGCAAGAGCACCCTCAACAGTATCAAGGAGTGGTATCGGCAAGGACGTGGCTTCAACAAGACTGCTATTCCCATCTTAGTTGGCACCAAGTACGATCACTTCGTCAACTTCCCCCGCGAGGACCAGGAAGAGATTTCGAATCAGGTAAGCTCGTTATGCGTAAGTGTGTCCGGGGATTCATAGCTGATAATCAATCCAGGCGAAGCGATTTGCTAAGGCTATGCGCGCTGCTCTTATCTTTAGCAGTACTAGCCACAGCATCAACGTCCAGAAGGTTAGTCACACCCCTGTAGAGCCAGCCCTTCTTCTCCTATCCTGAAGTGATGATTTGCTGACTAATCGTGCATAGATCTTCAAGATCGTTTTATCGAAGGCATTCGATCTCAAGTGCACAATACCCGAAATCGAAAATGTCGGCGAGCCTCTCCTGCTCTACCAGTCAGTTTAGGTTCGGGCTCAGCCCAATCTTCGGAGGTTTTATACGAATCGGCCGTTATACTCCATGCTTTAATATGCAGCCTGATTGCGTACTTCCGATTCATACCACTCTGACGCACATTTATGACGTTGAACGGCCGTTACGAAAGATACTAATCCTATTTCGTTTGAGAACCGAAACTTATCATTGCTTTGCTTCCGTGGCTGAAGCTCGTTCTTGACATCAACGGGACTACTCCTGAATAAATCAATAAATGCTCTAGGCATTGGCACCCATTTTTCTGATCAGCTAGCACAGCACCATCCCAATCGTCAAGAGCCCATTTAGATATTTCCTTTGTCTGAGACGTCGCTAGACGATTTCCATTTGCACACGGGTTTACAACATAGTCTCGCATTCAGGAGTACATGGACGATTTCGAAAATGAAGGGGGATGATTTGCTAGGCAGCATGGCTCGACGATTAATCGCTGAAACGAGGATCATCCGTCCATCACCAGACACCACCGACCACTAAATCCGAATTTGGAATTTTTGCCTTTTCACATCCACTTGTTTTTTCTGTCCCCTAGGAGGTCCTCAGGGGGTGAGGTACCAGGGACAATGTATTGGTGTAATTACTAGTCATCTCACACGCAACGTTGGCGTTGGTGCGTTCGTTTCCCCCCTGATGTTTTAGCCTTGCGCTTTTCATCAACCTCCCACACAAGTCATACCCACACCTAAATCACACACTCACACACACAAACTACGTCTTTGCGAATAGTTGCATGATATAATTGATGCCGAGTCGGAGAGGGACGAAGGAGACGAGGCGGATGACGCAACTATTCCCGCTACCACCGAGTAGCTGTCAGAAGCAGAAGAAGAGAATTCAAGACTGATGAAAAGCATATTATTTCTTCCCACTATCTTGTAATTGACGTGACTTTGTCTTCGCGATTGTTTATACCCCTCATCTCTTGCGTATATGCGCCGCTATCTATGTATATGTAGCAGTGATAAGGTAGGTGGACCCTATAATGCCCAATATATGTATGGGGCTTAATACCCAAACGTCGTCGTGCTTAGGCTCCGGGGGAAATGTATCCATAGGTAGGTATATATGCGAGTAGGGATATTTCTATTCATTAGATGCTTATTATCGTCACATTTCTATAAGATACATGGACATGCGAGAAATCGGTTCGATTTTCCTTCAAACTCCGTTATTTCCCTCCTGTACTTTTCCTATAGCGCGGGAATCACCATGCAGGTCGTAATAGTACACTCCTTCTCTTCCGTTCTTTTGAGCCTCAGAACTCTCGTCATAGGTAGGTGGCTTGGTAAAGGGTTAATCGTCAGGTAGGTGATTGGTCCAGGCAGGCAGATGGGTAGCCGAGAGGAAGTCTACTCCGGCCCACCCTTCTTAACAGCCTCCCCCTCGCCCCCCTGCGGGTCCTCGCGCGGATGCTCGCCCGCGGTCCTCTTGCTAGGCAAATCGCTCGAGCTCGTCGCCTTCTTCGTGTCCTTGTCCCGGATCATCTGTTTGTAGTCCTCGTACGACGCCTTCTTGCCTTCCGGGTCTACGGACATGTCTGTGTTATCCGCTGGAGGAGGCGGTAGCTTCGAGTTTTCGATTGCGGGTTTGGTTTCGGATTTTGGTTTGCTGGAGGAGTCAGAGTCGGAGGAGGGCGTTGGGGGAGGGGTTTCGGGCTCCGGTTTGGAATCTGAGGATTCGGATTCGGAGTCTGAAGATTCTGGCGTTTCAGTACCAGACTCAGATTCGGTTTCGGACCCGGATTCGTGCTCAGAGGACTCGGCGTGAGAAGAGCCGTGCGAAGACCCGTGGGCGGCGGGTTTCTTGGAGGGTCCGGAGTACAGCCATGCTAAGGCTGGGATCGTGAAGCCGACAGAGCCGATGAGCCTAGAGTGATTCGCAAAGCCGACATGTCAGCTTGCCAACTCCGCACTGCTTTGCCGAAACATACGATCGGGACGACTCCAAACATTTTCTCTTTCTCCAATTGGTCTGCTGACTCCCTCCTCTCTTCTCAATTGCTTACTTCCGTCTACAGAGAGCGGGCTAAGGGATAGAAGAAAGGAAACTTACCAGGGCATATCGCTCGTTTTCTCTGCGCCTGCGCTGCCGGGGTGGCCGCTGCTCGCGTACCCTCTTCGAGCAACTGAGCGCATAGCTGATTGCCGGCTCGTAGGTACTCGCGCAGCTCGTCTAGCGACGGCGCGTACGCCCGAATTGAATATCCGGGAAGTCGACATAGCTACTTTCTATCGTTTATTCGGATTGCAATATGCTATTCAGCAACCAAGATGTAAGAGAGAAGGTCAATTGCTCCCAAGTGGTTTCGGAAAGTGCTCAAGAGTCGAGCTGTGACGGATTGCAGGATTCCAACGGATGTATGTGTAATGCATGCGCTCGGCACAGAAGAATGCAAATGTCTCTTATGTAAGTCGGCTCAACGATTTGCGTTACTTTTTGCCTACATTCAATGCATACAACATACAATATACAACATATACCGAGGTATTCCGTCGTAGTATTCCGGGAATAGAGCCTGCTGAGAGGGAAGTTGACGATAGAAGATGAGGTTTAAATAAAGATTATTATCTAACCTAATTTTCAACTTACATATTTAACCTTAAGTGAGGTATATTTGGATATTTCTCGTGTCAATCGCTCCGATCCTTCTCGATCCCCAAATATTATCCATTATTCACACAAAATACTTCTTTAGACAAGCCTTAATGTACTCCCTAAGCAGCTCTAGCTAGGTACTAGGTACACTGGAAGTATAATCGGAGCTTGTGTGGGGCTCTTCCCCGGCATCCCGGTACGAGACAGAGTCATCTTCATCGAGCTTTACCTTTTATCGACGTCATTAAAACCGATCTGTCCTAGTGTAGCTCTGTTTGCTTCCGACTTAGGTAAACATCCACTTCTATCCCTTCACGATCCATCGCAGCGCATCAATAAATTTACAGACTTCTTTTTCTTACAGATATGAACAAGTACGTATTGTATGTACTGATCCTATGAATTTCTTGCTTTGGTATGCTTCGTAGTATATGCGGAATTACTTACTCCAGGGGGTATGTCTTCCGGCAAACAACAAACTCACTCTGCCGTACTAGCTAGTGGTGGCTTGTAGAAGTGCCTGGTGTCGCAAGCATCCCCCGAATCCTTCGCAATACAATGATTAAGATGACTTCGCACATCACATACCCATCTCCTTATTTTCTTCTCGCAGCGTCTTGAGTTGGCGCTCAAAGTCCTTGTTGACCCATTCCCAATACTGCTGCCACACGGGATTCTGTACCGACTGTTGTACCTGGGCTTGGCCCGCGCCACCAGGTCCGGCAACTCCCGGTAGCGTGGTCTTGGTCTTCTCCACAAGCAGAAGAGTCACGCGCAACACGCTCTTGATAGCTTCTTCTTGCTTCTCAACCTCCTGCTTCACTGCACCATCTCTAAGCTTAGTAGATAGAGTCTTTCTGTAACACTCTGCTACTGTGTCTAAGCGACGAGTTGTTTCTTCCGGATCAATGACGATCAGCTTGCTAAGCATGAGATTGCAGAGAGATCTAATATCGTTCTCGTCGTTAAGGCCAGCGATAATTCGGTCGTAGAACTCAAGTGAGCTGATGCGAGAGAATGCCGTCTCCATCAAAGCATACAAAGTCTCGTATGCGCTCTATGTGTATGAATTAGTAACATATACTATGCAAGATAGAATTCTGTATGGTGGGTTTGAACTTACCTTGCGAACCTCTAACCCGTCATCCACCAGGTGTTTGAACGGTCCCATCTGAACCTCATGAATAAGCTCTGGCTTAATGATAGACTCAGTTATGACATAAGGTATCAATTCGCCGAGATGTGGTAGGATTAGGTCGGGTTTGTTGTGAGCTGCCGAATTCAACGCCGTCATGCCGATGCGACGGATGTCCATGTTCTCATCTTTCAGCACTCCTAGGAGCATGTCAACTAGCACTGGCTTCAACATGAGATCGAATGGTTCGTCGCTGTCTGGCAGCGTATATCGGAGAGCTTGTACGGCCACGCCTCTGAATACTGGCGATTTGTCTCCCAACAGTTGCTATCAAAGTTAGCGTTTACTCGATGACAAGGATAAGAAAACTTACTTGTAGTTTTGGAATGTATGTCTTGGGCTCCATTATAGCTAGTCTTCCAATACACTCTGCACAAATCGCTCGGTTGTCTTCGGTTTGGGACGCCGTAAACAATAATCCCCAAATTTCACTCTCATAAGGACTGATATCCGCCGATGATGCCACGACCTGGTGTAGAATTTCCCGGATGGATTGAAGAAGCAGATACTGTTGGCTACCCGGCTTCTTGATTGTATGAAGGATAGTCAGTAGAAACTCGGACATATTACCAGCACCTGCACGACCCAAAGCGACAGCGGCAGAGACTGATACTTTGTCCGGCTCTTCATGGAACTGCTCTAGGAAAATACTTGGCTGAAGGCGAGAACTCGGCCCAAGTCTCAATCCAATTTCTCCTAGAATGGCCAGCGCAAGACTTTGTCGAGCAGTGTCAGGAGGCGTTAATCTGCTAGACTTATTGAGTTCGTCGACGAAACTGTCAACGTTCACACCCACCTGACCGCCGCTTGATACAAACAGTGCTCCAGCAACTTTTCCAACAACAGTAGGGTCTCCCGCCACACCGACTCGCAAAACGCCTTCCATCAGTGGCTTTCCCATACCACTTGTGCCGACACTAGACACGAGGGTAACCAAAGACTCTAGCGCCAAGCCGCCGATATTCTTCCTAAGAAGTTCACAGATGGTCTCGATGAAACTTGCTGAAGACACTATCTGGGGGTGTTCTAATTGTAACTGAGAAACAACCAACAGGGCAGGGCTCAGCAGGTAAGCATCGTTCGCGGTAATGACAGGTAGAATGGCCACTACAATATCATTGGCAGTGGTTGCTTGGATCTGGCCCTTGATAACTGGGCTAAGGATTAGATGTTGCAAGGCTTGAATGCAAGAGCTTCGGAGAACACGATTTGACTTCCGTAGTTGACTACAGAGCTCCAACGTGACATTCTCTATCCATGTCGGCTCAAGACTTCCGGGCGTCGACGAGTGAGCTGCAATGTTATCAATCGCTCGTACGGCGTATAGACGCGTCGTTTCATTCCGCAAGCGGTCTAATAACAGATTCAAAGCACCTTGGCGCTTATCATTAGGAATTAAAGAAATTCCATCTGATGTCGATGTTCTGGAGATTAGTGTTCCAAGCGCTTGAATAGCCTTCTGCCGCACCTCGGCGTCGGCATCAGCTGCTGAAGCACGATCTAGTATGATGTCGTAAAGCTTCTGCAATTGTGGCTTGAATTTAGACGTTGTAAGTCTAGCCCTGGGAGGGGTTATGGCCTTGACCAGCTCCTCTGCTGTACGGATGGCCTCACTCGAAATTTTATAGAATCGATCACGAACGGCAGACACAACTCCGGCGACCATACTCTCAAGATAGTTATGGAATAGGCTCGAGGAGTGCGTCTTGACTATGTCACTTGCGAAATGCAGGACCGCCACTCTTAGTGTGGTAGCAGTAGCCGATGCGGTACCTGATAAAGTCATTGATGTCGAACCTGCACCTCCCGTCACACCCTTGGTAACATCGATTATCGGCTGCATTACCTGGTCAAAATAGTCGGCTAAGCCGCCATTCTGCACCGCAATAAGATCATCCAACAGATTGATGATTGCTTGCTTGGTAGCAATATGTTTGCCTTTTAGTAGCTTCGTGGATACTTTGACGATTTGTGGGGTGAGCTTTTGAAGATCAGCGCGGGGTCCAGTAGGCGGTACTGAATCACGAGTAGGCGAGGTAAGCCCAGTTGCTCCAAGGTAGGGCGCCTTGTTAGTGTATGCGAAACCGCCGCTGCTCTGCCTTCGGCGTTTTCGGTTCTCTCCAAGAGAAGGGATAAGTTCCTCATCAGCCGAGATGGTTTGAATTACGCCTTCGCCTGTTTTGCGAATTAGCAAAGACATGGTGCTGATGATTTCAAGCCGAACACTCTCTTCTCGCTCATCAAAACACTTGACTAGCGGAGTAGCGATGTCATTGTACAGCGTTCCCTTTTCTAGTAAGTCGGCACTGCGCATCGATACAAGGGTATACAAGGCCTTGGCAGCACATCTGCGGACCTTCCAGCTTGGATCGTCGTCATCGTCAAACCCAACGTCATCTTCAAATTCATCGTCTTCGTCATCCTCCTCCTCCTCATCAGAATCTTGGTTCCCATCCATCTCTTCGTCTTCGTCAACTGCATAATTGGGGTCATATTTTAAGTAACGAAGACACGAAGCGATGACCCTATCAGTGTAGTCCTTCATCTGCAAACCACATGAGGTGAGGAACGATTCAAGCGCAACCAAAGCAGTTTCACTGATTTCGTTAAACTCAGGGTGCAACTCATCATTGCCCTCGTGGAGAGCATCGAGCCGACTCTGAAACTCGTCCTGACTTAAGGGAGATAAGACGAATTCGATGAGCTGTGGCAAATAGCCACCAAACTTATGAGGGATTGATCGAGCAAGTGAACCCATGATGGAGATATATAGGCGACGTATTACCGGGCTAATCTTGGGTTGTTGGAGGGTTTTCTGTAGCTTTGACACGAAGCCATCGAGAATTTCTGTCGTAAGGTAAGGCGCTAGCATAGCAAGCGCAACAACTGCTCGTTTCTTGGTGGCTGATGTTGTAGAGGGTCTCTCTAACACTTGAACTACAATATCTTGTAACTTCTCAACCTCTAGGGGCTGCAGCAAAGGTCCAAAGCATCTTACTACCTCGATTAGTACATCGACAGCTTCAGCATCAGGATCTCCATTTCTATCGAGTATGCCGCGCGTGCTGCTGGTTGGATGATCTGAGGTTGAGACACCCAGTATGCGTGGAATAAGAGCTCGGCTAATGACCGCGTAGGTTTGGATCACATCTTGAGAAGGAGTAACGCCTCTTACAGGTCTGGGTAATGATGTTATAGCGTTACGAAGTGCTGTTGACTGAATAGAATTGTCGACTGCGTTCTTGATTTCCATCGTGCAGAGCTTATCCAACATGGTCGAAAGAGCTGCAATAGGGATCTTAGTCACTAGCGGGCCAATACTAGAACGAGGGTGTTATTAGCAGCTCATTTCAAGGTGTTGAGTCCCGTACGTACCATTTGACTGCTAAATTCTGTACCTCCCCATTTTGGTCGTCCAGGTGTTTGATGACACTATCCATGATGCGGGACGAAGTACCATAATCATGGTTTAAGAACTCTGCCTTCTGCTTGGTGAGGATCTGATGTAAATCGTTTAAGGACATGAACCGATAATCAGGGTCGGCATCTGACATCCGAGCCAGGAGGGCACTGATGTTCTGAGGATTCGGGTTATTAACGGCGGGGGAAGAGGACGCCATGACGAACGAAATATAGGGATAGTTGTCTAGAGCGTCGTCGGAATCCTATATACGTTAATGGAGGCAGTGAATGGCCGGAGAGCAGTCCTAAAGTCATAAAGATATCTTGTAAGTACTAGATTGAAAAATGAGATCAAAAAGAGCCTGCAGGGGAAATGGTTACCTTCAAGACTTAACCCTAGATCGCCGTGGTATGTAAATGAAATTGAGACGTTAGCCTCGCAATCAATGGATGTTGGCTATGTATCAGAATGTCTGCAATAGAGTAACGCGTCCCCTAAAAATAAATTGTATCCGAATATTCCTGAGAAAAGATCAATATGGACGGTGGACAAACGGCACGACAAGGCCTGGTCAGGCAGCTGAGGCACTTGGTCGCGTACCTTGATAGAATAGGATGGACGCTTCACGGAATGACATAGACAAAAGAAGTATCAAGGGTTCTCCGGATTCAGAAGCATGCCTTTAGAAAAATTGTCGCCTGCTGAAACGAGAAAATTCATGAAGGCTATGAGAAGAATATGAGATTATTGATGGCTACGATGAAGATTGGAATTGTTAAATGTTACAGTGCCTAGTAAAGGTGGGGGTGGGGTTGTCGGAGCTCCAGGCCAGACCCATTAGGTAAGCAGTCAGCGCCAGCTTCTGCCCCACATCGAATCTCCATAGCAATCACCCTTCCAAGCTCTCTGCTTAAGTGATAAGGGGCGTTTATGCGTTTATGTTGCGAACTTAACCCCGACACTACTATTTTTATATAAGTACCTATTCAGATCCAATTCCTATGCTAGGATGGAATACAAGTTCGAACGAGACCTTTGAGATAAGTTACCTCGATAATAGCCACCCATAAATAATTTCCTCCGGATTTAGTGAACCGCGCGGTTCGCACGCCATGCTCGAGAGACCCGGCAATGACGATATACTCTATGAAGAGCTAATGGTATTAAATCACATGCTATTGATGAATTTACATCATTAAGCATTGTTTATATTCATAATCTAGTCGCTGACAATACAGTATTCACGGACTCGCTCATTCCCGAGAACCTTTACGGAGTCACCAATTTTGATGCCATATACCTCAGTAATTAATGAGAGGGGATATATCAATCATTTGCTCATAGTCCTAACTCATGCTAGACATGATGAAACAGGAAAGAAGAAAATTGAAAAAGAAACCTACCTATTTATACCACAGATTTTCTTTAGTTATCGAACCTAGACCTCTTTATACCAGACCACCAGCCTCGAGCAGCTTCGCGTCTAACGGGTACATATTTTCTTTACATTTCTCAATAGCGATCATACTCCCTCGAGCTGTACGACCCTTAAAACTAAACATGGCTAGCCGAGAAGCATACTTGAATCGCCTCCAAGCCAAAACTGAACACCAAAGGATAATTGGTGAGAAGATTTGTAAAGCAGTAGAAGAAATCACGGCAGGTGGCACGGACGTTACACGGATCGGGCTAGTAGCAGAGGTTGACAGAAAGATACGGGGCCTCCTGCCGACTTTTGACGAGATGGCCCGTCTTTCGGCGGGTGTCAACGGCCTCTCGCCGGAGGTCCGGAGAAAGTGTATGCAGATCGAGGCTCATATTAACGAAGTGATCGCGGTCTACGAGGAATGTTGGGCTATGTTAGACCTCCCGGAACCTTGGATCCTACTACAATGGGAAAATGAAGATGATGGAAAGACTGGGTGAGACGTGTAGGAAGATGTTGCTCTGATGTGTGCTGGGAATATTATGATACTCGATTACTTCAGCGTGGCACATCCATATGGTAAGGAGGAGTCTACAAGATAGATAGATAAGTAGAGCTATTATCTCTAATATAACCAATATAAATTTATACTATATTGATAGACCGGTTGCCCTCAGTTGGATTCTATCGATTAGCTATTTTATTTTTTCAATTGCAACAAACAGCCACCAAGGTACTATCTCGGATAAAATGTAAATCTTGAGTTACCTATATACCTACCAGCCTGACCAACCTCGTGATACTTGTATACGTAAACTAGAGCGACTTTTAATGACATCTCTTAATGAGATAGGTAGGTATACATTTATGACACATTCAGTACGTTCAATACATATATCGTTTTTTCCCTGACAAGTCAATGATAGTACCTGCCAGGTAGGCGATCAAGGTAACGCATAGTATGATGCCCCACGTCACAAGCGCACATCAGAGTCAGCATCGACTATTGTTTTCATATTTAAAGCGAATGTATTGCTTGTTATTCGACTCCCCCCTTCTTGGCTTTGTCATAAATATTAAATATTTTGAGAATCAGGATCAATAATTCTTCTAGTGAATCAATAACAGAACTACCATCCACGTTGAAGGTCTCTTATAATCGTTGAAGCGACTAAGACCACTGGCCTCCGAACAAACACTTGTATATTTGTATCAAACTTCTCAACCACCCCCGTCGGAAGTTCTAAGGCCATCAGAAATATGTCTACCAAAGACGAAATCCAGAAGAGGATCGATGAGTTAGGTCCTCTGATTAGAGAGGCGCAAGCAAAGGAGGATCGTCTTGAAGATTATCTCGATGAAGCTATCTCAACAGCTAGCAAAGCTGAAGTTAAACAGCAGTACGATGAGGCTAAAGAGGAACGGGAGAAACTTGAGAAAGAGAAGGAGGAGTTGGAAAAGAAGCTATGATAGAGTGAATGCTTCGGAGAGATTGGTGTAGCTACTAGGTCCCTAGGTCCCTAGGTGAAAGCAAGACGGGGATCGACTGCTTCAAAACGTGTGGAAATGATCGATATCGAGTATTTAGGAAATACATGTCCTGACGGCTTTAACTGCGTACTAATCGATAATTATACCAACATCTTACAACCGCTGTTCCAGCTCTTATTCGTATTGCGGGGGCGTATGGACACCTACTTAGTATTTATACACGACCCAAAGCGTGTCTTTGTTAAAAGTGCGCATTACTGTATATGTTTGATGTGAACTTTAGAAGGGTGTTGTTCATGTCTTGACAGGGACACATGGTCATACAGAAGATCTATCACCGTACCTAACACCATGAATACCTATGCATGTTTTCTCTCAATGTAACCATGGATATAGCACGAATCTGTTGTTTATCTACCTAGCGTAAGTTTCCAGTGGAGGTTTGAGTGGTACCGATCATGTGTGAAGTATTCGTAGGAGTTGTTGCATCAAGGTTAAGGTTAAAGGAAGGAAATATGATCGCGATTAAAAACGCGGTCAGCGATTTCTTGTGTTGTGTTTGCTGACGTAAAAAGCATCGTCATATCGAGAATGACGTAAGCGTATTAGTCAGTACAAGCTCAATTCAAGTTACTAAAGAATTTGTCAGCAACACTTCAATCTTGAAAAGGGACACAAGGGATCAACGACGACAACCTTCTTGAAATATCCTGATCAAAATAGGCTACAAATATGCCACCACCTCTGAATGATGCGAAATTTGTGACACGACTAATATTATTGCAAGAATAACACGCGGATAGCAAAATGGTCGCGTCTGAGTTCATAGAAGCCCCGCCAGAGAAGAAACTCGCGAAACCCCTCGGAATTTCCAACGAGGCAGACTCACGCCACAATGAAGACTTGCAGTATTATGCAGTTCAAGTATACCGGTATCTTTTACTATCCAATGATGTGATTTACTGAGTATGATACTACATATTAGGTACCTAGGTACCTAGTTATTATCATTCGAATTGGGCAGCGCTTGGGTCGGCACGAAACTGCCAGGCGGACTGCCTAGTCTCCGTACGCACCATCTCGTTACCCCTGAAAAATATTCGGCGAGGCTTCCGGTCGGGGGATACGATGGGAAATGCATTGCTCCAGCAAGACTCTCTTTCTTCAAACTGAATGGACATACTATGTCTAACATTCATTTCCACGGGCAAGGAGTTCAAAACTCAGGATCTGGTGGTGTTATAGTTGGTAGAGATCTCAAAATTGGTACGTAATGGCTGGCATCCACCTACTATTGTCTCTGCCACTAACAGACAGAGAAGGCAGTTCGAAAAATGACTGTCTCATAGACCTGTACGTGACTGATCCTCGCCACGACAAGAAACGTATTGAAGAAGCCAAGGGTGGCTTGCTAGCAGAGTCATATGTTTGGGTCCTGAGACAAGACGATTTCTTACGATGGCGTCACGGCACCGCTGGCCGTCTACTTTGGATAAGAGGTGACCCAGGCAAAGGCAAGACCATGTTGCTCTGCGGGATCATCGATGAGTTAGAGAAGGATAATAAAGGCGGAGACGATGATTCACGTCTTCTAAGCTTCTTCTTTTGTCAAACCACCGATACGCGGCTGAATACTGCAATGGCTGTATTACGCGGCCTGATCTACCGCCTTGTCAACCAACAACCACCACTCTTGAGGCACGTACAGGAGAGGTACGAACAGAAAGGCAAACAACTGTTTGAAGACGAAAATGCTTGGGTTGCGTTAAGTGAAATATTTGAAGAAGTTATAAAGGACCCTAGCCTTCCAGGGGCTACCTTTGTCATCGACGGCTTGGATGAATGCGAAAAAAACCTCTCACAACTTATCCGGCTAATCATTAAGCTATCCTCAAACTCATCTAAGGTTAAGTGGATTGTATCTAGTCGTAATTGGATGGAACTCGACGAACAACTCAAGCCCGCTGCACAACTGAGCCTTGAATCAAACGCGTCATCAATATCGAATGCTGTTCTAATCTACATCCGTCATGAGGTGGAACGGCTAGCTAATTTGAAAGGGTATAGCAACGAACTGCGCAGTGAAGTTCGAGAGTACCTATCATCGAACGCCAATGGTACATTTCTCTGGGTGGCTTTGGCGTGTAAATCGCTCGCCAACCCCCGAGTTAGGATTCGCCATACGCGTACCGTACTGCATAAATTCCCACCCGGTCTAAATGCTCTATATGATCGAATGATGGGCCAAATAGTTCAGTCGGACGATGCAGATATTTGTAAACGCACCCTAGCCGTCATGGCGCTTACATATCAACCTCCTAGATTGCTTGAATTAATACCACTCGTTGATTCAGGAGGAGATTTGACGGACTGTCTAGAAGAAATTATCCAACTCTGCGGGTCATTCCTAATCATCCGAGATGGGACCGTTTTCTTCATACACCAATCCGCAAAGGATTATATACTGGAAAATGCAATGAGCACAATATTTCCTTCCGGTATCGCGAACGAGCACCATGCTATTTTTCAAAAATCGCTCAATATCATGTCTCAAACGCTTCGACGCAATATTTATCACCTTGAAGATTGGGCAGCATCTTCTCACGAACTGGTTCGACCGGACCCGGATCCATTGGCAGCTGTGCGATACGCATGCATCCACTGGGGCCAACACATGGATGACTCTCAGCTAGTTTCACAGACACAGTGCGATGTAGACCTACTAGATGGCGGGATCATAGATACGTTTATACGGAAGCACTACCTCCATTGGCTCGAGGCACTTAGTCTTCTTGGTGGTGTGATAAAAGGCTTACAAGCGATGGAAAAAATAAATAGAATGCTCGAGGTAATAACCCAGGAATAATCTTGGTAATATCAATCACTAAATTGTCGAGTATAGGGGAAAACCACGCACATTTACGACCTTGTTCGAGACGCGTACCAGTTTCTCCGTCATAATCAAGAGGCAATATCTGAGAGTCCACTTCAAACATACGCATCGGCACTTTTTTTCAGCCCCCATCGAAGTATAATACGACGTCTATTTCAGAAAGAGATACCGCAATGGCTGTCTTTAGAGCCGGCTATCGAGGACGACTGGCCAGACAGCAAATTCGATCACCGCACTATTGTAAATATGATATTTTCACCAGCTGGGAGATATCTAGCTGCATTCTCAAGTAACGGTACAGCAAAGATATGGGATGCGGAAAATGGCGAATGGATAGATAACTTTCGTTATGACTACTGGAATAACTCGACAGTTTTCTCGTCTGATGGAAATATGATTGCGTCGATATCGCCTGCCTACACGATATATATATGGGATACACTAACAAAGATGTGGTTGAAGATCTTTACAACTCATCAGAATTATGTCCATTCGATAGCCTTTTCACCTAACGGGAATCGAATAGCCTCAGGCTCTGAAGACCATACGATAAAAATATGGGATACGACAACAGGCGCCTATTTAACCACTTTCGTCGGCCACAGTGATACCGTTGCTAAAATTGCTTTCTCACTTGATGGAGGTCGGCTGGCATCAGCCTCTAACGACCATATGATAAAGATATGGGATCTAGCAACAGGCACATGTATAACGACGTTTGTTATTCATTACGGGGGTGACGTTAAATCTATGGCCTTTTCGCCAGACGGAAGTAGACTAGCAACAGGCTTGAGCTATGTAGCTCAGATATGGGACCCAACAACTGGCGTATGTTTAGCAACATTGGAACGTCACAGCAGTTGGGTTACCTTGGTAGCCTTCTCTCCCGATGGAAGTCAGGTGGCAACAGTTGCAGATAATCATGCTGCAAGAGTGTGGGACGTGGCAACGGGAACACGTTTAGCAGTTCTACGAGGTCACTGGGGCTGCCGAGGGCGAATTGAAACCATGGCCTTCTCGTCTGACGGGAGATGCCTTGTCACAAATACAGGCACTTTACCTCTACCCAAGTCCCTTCACAATAGCACGTCATCTAATTTTCCCTCTCAAAATCATCATGACTTTGAGCTTAGCGATACATGGCTTACTTTTAATGGTCAAAAGCTTCTTTGGATACCTTTTGATTATCGCACGTGTTTTTCTGTCACGGAACGAACGATTGCGATTGGTTGTAGATCTGGTCAAGTCTGGTTTTTCTCAAGTAACGGAGAAATAGGCAGGAAATCTAGAGTACACTTATTCAATGGCTTTGATAATGAGGAGTTCGTTATTTGATATCTTAGAATCAATATTTACTACTTCAATCGGTTCACACTACTTCGCGAGTAGCATGGTCACATTTTGAGTTACGAGATCTTAGAAATGCCGCCCAGAAGTAGAATTATAGAGAGGGAACCCGCCATTCAATCCTATAATTATAGGTGACATGTAAGGTTAGGCAGAAGATAATGCGCCCCACTATGTACACTATAAATATAATGATCAACGTTGGCCCTGGAGCTCATCGACAGTCAAAACAACGGATTAACAACACTGGGGACCCTGAATTCAAATCGATAAAAACTATATTACTGTTTTCTTTATCCGTATGAATTTCTCCAGAATAAACTAACGGAATGCTCCCTGAACGTATTCATGTAACCTTATTTTAACTATTAGCGAGCTTAATTAAAAATAAGCGCTCACTATAACGATGTGCCTCTATAGATTTAGCGCCTAGAAGCACTTTGTTTATAGGGGGTTCGGTTAGTTCGTTACAACCTTGGAAGGGGTTTTAGCGCATCATTACAGCGAGTAACTTGACAATAGCTCGGCAAAGGTCAAAGGAAAGCCTTATAATTGTACCAACAATCCAATCAATACAACCAAACTTTGCTGTGATTATATAGCACTTAATATTGAATTGATTGATTAATACACAATGGAGATACGAGGTTATTTTGAAGCTATCATTTAGCTGTTGTCAAGCTGCTGTTGAGTGGAGTCTGAAGGTCTTGGAACCTTACAAGTACAATACCCCGCAAGAGAGTGCACGGGTGACGCTAAATCTTCTATATTTACAGGGGTTTGGTGACAGAAATACAGCATTAATCCAGTGATGAAAACCCGCCTAGAAGAACCTAAATAACAGCCCTGTCTCAGAAAACTACTGGTAACCTAGAGAGGTGGTATTCTAAACCAGAATGAAATATTTCTCTTGTTCCTGCATTTCTTTGATGGCTTCTTCATTCATAATTCCATGGACATCTGAAGCAAGTTAGAAACTCATTAATCCAGGACCGTAGAATGAAAAGAAACTTACAAGCTTCTCTCACTATCTCAAAGTATTTGGTGTCATTCTTCTTGCGCAGTAAAAATGGTACCTTAGCACCAAGAAAGATGCACACCATATCGCCTTCCTGGGTAGACTCAGAACCTGGTGCTCTACCCAGGAAGCCACGGCGTGTGATGAAGACAGTGCTATCGTTTGTCTCGAGACGGAATCTTATTTCTTTTGAAATCTCGGATTCTTCATTACCAGAAGATGATCCAGAATCTTGAAGATGGTCATCATCACCAGCCGTCTTCTCGATTTCACGTGTATACGTAGTGAAGCTTGTGTGACGCCCATAGAGCGAGACCCCTTTATAAGCTTCCTTCAAAGAGTCCAGTGTGTGATAAGCGGTACGTATCATAGAGTCATCAGTTCCATGCCATTGCCTATCAACCTCATCTTGCCATCCAATCCCAAACGCCGACTGTCCAAGACTTTGTGCCACTGTATCGAATTCAATACCTCTGGCCAACAACTGATTGGTATCTTGAACGATCTGAGCGATTTTATGTGTATCTCCTGCTGCGGCAAACAATACATGTGCGTGATCTTGAAAATCGAAGAGCAAGGAGTGGAGTCGCAAAGTTGATCGTTACCCCTGAATGGCTTGTAAGACCAGTCAGGTAACCAGGTAGGCCAATTTTCATCAGGCTGCTCTATACCGGCTTGAAAAGCACTGAAGCCTTCATGAAATGAGTTCTTGGCCCAGCCTCGGTCGCAGGCGCTAAGAACGTCGAGGTTTTTTTCTTGAGACAAGATAACTTGAAAGGCCTCTAATGAAACCTCCTGATACGACTTCTCATAGTCTGGCTCCAAATCATCTATGTCTGCCATCCCGAGTGTTGCGTATATATAATCATGCTTCAAGCTTGCAAGTCGATATCTCATGGTGATCAATGCTTCAAGAAAACGTATTTTCTTCGATCGAAGGCGGATAGTGCTCAATGTGTGGACATAATCGTTGAAATTCCACCCCCTGACAGCATCAGTGGCTTGCGGAAAGAGGCTGTCCGCGATTCGCGGCAACTCCTCCATAATCTTCATATTGAATATATATGGTCCCCACATAAAGAATCCATCTTTGGCCAAAGCGAACTCCTGGGTTATCCAGACTCGCCTCCAAAACGGATTCTCAAGCAGTGTAGACAGACAGAGGTTAAAATCATCTTTTACCAGATGCTTTTTCTGGAAATAGAGAGAGTTTCATACTTGATATGCAGTCAAGTCGCTCACTTCTTCCTGCGCACAAACCTCATCGTAAACCATACCAAATTCTGCGAAAACCATTGCCACACTGCCGTCAAGCTCGCCGTTGATTGTGACGTATCGAGCATCAGTTTCGGCAACACCCAGCCAGTATAGTACCACTTGACATTCTTCGTATATCTTCTTCATGTTGCGAACTTCTCGGCTTCTCTCTTCGATGTCTTGCTGGTTGATGCAGATCGCATCTATCCAGAGTGGTACTGGAGCCATTGCTTTCCGAATATGTGTCAAGACTTCGAAAAGTCCTGGATTTACTTCCATGCTCTTTCCGTTAACCCAGATCTTCTTCCGAGGGTTTACGGCACCCCAAACATAGGACAAAGCCATGAAGGGGTATATTTCATAGCCCATTGCTTTTGTCGCTCCAAGATCGAGTCGCACGAGGTAGCAATGAATATCGCCATCTTCTCCATCGTGGTTTTGTGGAAGTAGGTAGAGTATTCGGATTTCATTGGGCCCAAGAGAAGTAGTGCCATATTCGTATTTCTCATCTCGTGAGGCGAGGTCAAGTTCTGCTTGGATTATGGACTCAACGGTCTCCATACTGACACACAGGGATATGTAACATGTGAAGAATGCCTTGATGACTCTGTACCTATTTCATGGGCGAAACTTTCCGATGTCTTATATCGGGAATCCAAGCCAGCTGTTTCTCTTGGGACATCATTGTGAATCAGTGTATTCCGAAGCCTACGTATAATAGCCATGCTACTCTTTACTGATATATTGGGTACCCACAGAGAGGTACCCACAGAGATATTGCGACTATTTGGTAAATAATACATTTCGCAATGGAACTTTAGTACATAGAAAGCCGTGATTGGATTTTTTAAGGTAGCCTACGCATGCCCAACATCAAAATTATATGAGATCGATTGACATGGAGACCGCAGCAATTATGCCTAGGTAGAGGCAGCCTACATAGTATCCCCTGATCTACGTTGCAATTCGCCCGAAACACTGCCACGTATCAATAATTAGCGTGAACGTGGATCTGAGGCTGAGGGTGGGCGCTTACACCCCGGCCTAGATTGTGTGTATTCCCACATACTAGATAGGGACTAGGTATATGTAGGCATGGGGCAGCTTCTGCGGCTTAGATGTAAAATGGATAGGTGCCATTAAAGACTGTTCATATTGAATGCATGAGGTCCTAGGACAATATATCCAGACATAAGTAGGTAGTTATAAGTGGCCCATCCCTTTTCAAAGTGACTCACTGAATCCTCGCGAGCCCCCTACAATTTACTCGATCAGCGGTCTTATATTAATCGTGTTCACATTGAATAATATGCAGCAAAATCGAGCGCTCAAGTTCGAAGACCACCTGAGCATCATGAACGATATCATTAATGATGAACATACTGCAAGCCAGGTTCTTCGTTCTGAAACCAAGGGGAGCCATATCCAAAGTCAGCCTACGCTGATCAGCCCGGACAAGAATATTTCCAACAGTGATGGAACTTCTAATGCAGTAAGTATGACTCCAAGTGCTCAGACCAACTAATAACATATTTTGCTTCAAGGGGGAAGGCGACCGTATCCAGGGCAGTAGCTCTGAAAGCCCGAAGGCGCATTTGCCCATGATGTCACAGCCCGAGGATCCTGTGAAATCTCCGCACACCGGAGACAGCAATACAGAATCTAGTGATAATTCATCATCTCAAGCTGATACTCAAGTTGAAGTGAAGGGGGAACCTAGCCCTAAGACCGAAGACGAGGTCGGTTGGAAACCCGAGGTTAAACACCTTTATGCGGAAATAGGAAATCCTAGTGTTTATAAAGACAGGATACCGCCATCTTCAGGTTTAAGCGCCGCTGCCACGGGCATCGAAGAAGGCTATAGGCCGTTCGCCATTATTCACTACCACCAAGCCTCTCGGGGAAAACTCAAGACGGATTTAATTACGATTCAAAACGAGGAACTGAAGAAACTACTCGCTAATATCCTATCAGAGTATCCAAGCGTCGATACTAATACTCCGATAATAGAGTTTTACTTGCCCCTGGTTCCATTTCTACATCGTTGGGATCGTTTACTACAAGCGGAGAAAACCGAAGAAGACAGCAAAAAGAAGCAGCTATTACGGAACTTGAGGGAGACTATAGAGCCAGATCTTAAGGATGCATTCCAAGCATCGCAGAATCTTGAAAGGACGGGTTATATCAATTTCCAACACATTCTGGTTCCATTCGTACCAGGAGATATTCTCGTGAGGACCGAACACGGGGCTCTATCAGCGGCAATTCTAGAGCGATCCTACGTTGTTAGTCGTGGAGAAACTAAGCAGTGCACGTTGACAGTCCATGTGGTGGATTGGAACGGCGTTAAAATAGGATACCGGCTTAAGAGGTGGACGATTGACGAGTTTGAGGGGTTCCAAAAGGTTACTGATCTTTCGGTCTGTCCTCTTAAATATCGCCCTGACCAAGAAAAAATACGCGAGTCTCTAATTGATAGAGGGCGAGTATTTGAGAAATTGTGTGGACAGCACGTCAAACAGTACGCTGGTCAAGTATTCGTAAGACAGAAATGGTTCTATCCACAACCACGAACAATAGCAGTATGTGCAATGTATCCACCCTAGAGTTACTTACTAATGGATTTTAGCTATCTGAGCGCGTTATCATCGATGCGGAAGGATATTACCGGTTCCAGGAGAAGCCTGTGCCCGAATTGAAAGCACTCGATAGTAAAAGAAAGGGAAAGGCACTGGTCAATACCCTTTTAACTAGAGATCGAACCTCTGACGTTAGCCAAGCACAAGATCCTCTTACCGAGGATGAATACATGCTTACCAGGCCAAGAGTTGCGGGATTCGCGATAAGTGGTAAGGGATGGTATAAATTCAACGTTACCGATATTAGCCCCGTCGCCTGGAACGACAACCTCCTCCAGAACCTTGTTATACAAAATCAGGAGAAAGAAATGCTTCTTGCTTTAGTCTCACAGACTATGGAGTCGGGAGACGAAGGATTCGACGACTTTTTCAAGGGAAAAGGTACCTACAAATTCTTAATATTATATCATCTGACAAGAGAATGGTGACTTATGCTAATCAACCTGTGATTCAGGCAAAGGCTTGGTACTACTCCTTGCTGGACCTCCTGGGGTTGGAAAAACACTAACAGCAGAGTCGGGTAAGTCATCCACTATCTTTTAAAGACCACAGATAGCATGCTTACAATATATATAGTGGCAGAAGAGCTCAAAAGGCCATTGTACAAGGTTGGCGCTGGAGACCTTGGTACTGCGGTGTCAAGAGTAGAGTCCTCTTTGAAATCAGCTTTTGATCAGTGCGCCCATTGGAATGCGGTATTACTTATTGATGAAGCTGATGTGTTTCTGGAACGACGATCATCGGATAGGATGAACCAGAACGAGCTGGTATCAGGTGAGTGTATCTACCTAGCCCACCTCCACCATGTGGACTTGACTCTAACAAAAACCGTCTCTTAGTCTTTCTAAGCACATTAGAATATTATCAGGGTGTCCTTATCCTAACCACAAATAGGACTCGAGACATGGATTCAGCCTTTGAGTCCAGGATCGATGTCATCTTGACTTATAACCATTTAAGCCAAGACATTCGAAGACAGATATGGTCAAAGTTTCTTGAAAGGCTTCCTAGCGCCGAAATCAAAGAACGTGACTTAGATGATTTGGCGCGGTGGGTTATCAACGGAAGACAGATTAAGAGTGCTGTCAAAACTGCTTGCATCATAGCAGCCAAGCAAGGAAAGCCACTGGGAATGGAACACCTGAATGTCGTCCTTGATGTGCGAAAGAGAGGATCAAAGCTAATTGAAAAACATGATGGACAATGGAAGAAGACAGGGTTTGACGGGAGACTAATAGGATGGGTCGACAAGCGATGGAGTGATATCCGTACTCGCATACATCATTGAGATATCTCTACCTCCTATACGAAGACAACTTAACGGTAAGTACTAGGTAGATATAGTCTAGCGCTTCTGAAGTTTCGAAACGTTGAGGAATTCTAGATTGGCTCTTTCGCACTGCCACAGTGCACCCTAACCCAGTGTTTTTCTTGCCAATTTTTGTTCATAATCATTACGTCTAGACTCTTGAAGACACAACCCCTTTTCATATAAGCACCGCCAATGCGGGCCCTACGTTCCATCCATCACCGATGGACATGCATCTGATATAGCACTTACACTACTTCAAGCGTAATAGTCTCCATGTAGTCTTTACACTAGATTGATTAGATAATTAAGTGATCCATTAAGCCATGATCCAGGTGTTAGTAAAGAAAAGGAACTTAGAAACAAACTACCTAAGCCAAGTGCGAGTAAGTACAATTTAGTTATACAACTAGACGCCGACTAAGCATCTCACCTATCCTTTAGTTGTCGTACTGAATATCAACGACCGATCGCTTTCCCTTCTGTTTCCGCCCGTCGATATAGACTGCGAATTCAGCCGTTGCCCCCAGTGGTTTGAATTCGATCTCAAACTGGAGCTTCTTGAACTTTTTCCCAGTAAAGCTTGTGCACCACTCTAGCTTTTCCCACGAAACGTCCGGAGTCCATTCGATCGTGCACAAACTCAACACCTCTTTGGTCTTCCGGCTCGGTGCCATCACACTTGTACATTGCTGGATCTCTTGTCTGATAGTATTGCTAAAGCCCGTTTTAGACGTTACGTACCAGGAAGCTCGGACAGGACTACTTTTAGACACATCATCGCCCTAGAATCGACATTAGGTGATATCATCTTACGAAATGCGAGTTTGTACGAACCCTTCTCAGGTACCAGTGCATCTGATTTCTTGCTTTCCACTCATCCTCGGTGTCATCCCATACTCTGTCTTCTTCAGGGTGTTTGCCGAATTCAAACTTTTTCCAGAACGTGATACCGAAGTTTGCTCTCGATATCGTTGAGGTAATGGCAATCGGATACAATGGCAGCTTCCCTCGGTTGAATTTGTCTACATTTTCACGGTTATTGAGGAACCCCTTGAAAACAGCACCTCGACTTATGGCTGTTCGTCTTTTGACCAGTGTCTATTAGTTCCAGTCCCTTTATGTTTGAATATGGATATTCACTTACGGTTTGATGCCACTAGACTGTAGAACCCCAATGTTCTGCTTGCTATATTTGGCTTTGAGCGTATCGAACAGAAAGGGGCTTGAACCGAGCCCCCCCACGAGTATGATCCCCTAGATTAAGTGAAAACCGTCAGTGAATGATTTGTTTGGAGAATATCGGTGGCTTCTTACGGTGATTTTCGGGACATTGTGTTTCGCTGATTTTATTTGGTCATCGATGAGCTTCTCGATTTTGTTGAATATATCAGTGAATGCTGGTTTCAAGTCAGACCTAACTATGTCAGTATCATTTAGAGAACTTCTGGACTATTACTGGTATGTAACGTACTCTCTGAAATGAATGCGACCTCTCTTGATAAAGGGCTGGCGGCTGAGGTCTGTCTTAGGGTCCTTTTCGAGGAAAGCTTCGGCTGGGATTGCCACAACGTATTGTTTAGCGCTATTTGAGACTCTGAACTGTGGTTTAATAGCGTGCTCCCACTCGCCCTTCATTATGTCTCGAACGCCTTCCTTACTTAGGCGGTCCCAAAGCACTCCAAGTCGTCCCTTGCAAACCCGCTCAAAGCTTTCATCGACGAAAATTCCACCGCAGAGGCCCCCTAATGCGTGGTTATCATCAGTTACACTCGTCTTGAGGTTCTTATAGGATTATACATACCTACTCCTTCCGCCACCTCACGTACAGCAAAGGGGCTCGCCTGTTCTACCTCGTAACTGATCAAGTCCTATAGAGTCAATTTCCATTGATCACACTGGAGAAAGGGGCCACTAACGACAGTACCACCGCCCGCATCACATATGATGTAAGTGTCGCCCTTATTTATCTGTCTCCCTGGTTCGCATAGTGTGGACAGTGCTGCTGCCTCGGGTTCTGGTGCGAAACTTAGGGTCGTGCTACCGGCATCGCGCTCATCAAGGATGCCAGCTTTCTTGGCCGCTGCTTCCATGCTATTTCGGGCGTAGCCTTTCCAGATAGCTGGGAGAGTTAGAACAACG
The DNA here is from genome assembly GCA_022496965.1 of Annulohypoxylon nitens. Classification (NCBI taxonomy): domain Eukaryota; kingdom Fungi; phylum Ascomycota; class Sordariomycetes; order Xylariales; family Hypoxylaceae; genus Annulohypoxylon; species Annulohypoxylon nitens. The sequence goes on along the minus strand of MU386654.1, from coordinate 53,819 downwards.
TGAAACCTAAGGGCGTCAACAACGCGTTCGCCTCGGGCCTTGTTTATTTCGGAGATAACATGCTGCCAAAAGCCTCGAAGGTAGTCAGCTATGAGATCGACTACCGTCTTCCTAGTCTCTCGCAACATGTCTCGTCCTCTGGTGATGTAGTCTGATTGTCTAAGCTCTGGCGTGAGGTCGTCATCCTTTAGTAGCAGTAGCTTGAACCAGCGGATTGGGTCGGAATCAGGGGGAATGTCGTAACCCCAAAATGTTTCTCCCTCGTCATAGAATAGTTCGGTTGGGACCTTCCCCTCATCTCGGCCTGTTCCTGACCAGGAAGTAATGAGATTAATCTGGCGAGCTTCAAAATCAGAGCTAGTAGCCCACGCTGCCCCTGAATAACTGTCGATCAATTTAGTTAACAATATCTTAGGTAGGTAGGTAGGTAGCCATGATGATTGATAGTCATCTCCAAAAGCTAGGTACTAACGTAGTTCCAAAGTCTATCCCAATAACCAAAATATCTTCCTGTGGTTCGTCATCGCTTCCTTCAGTATCGCATTCATTGTCGCTAGGATCTCCAAAGTAAAATGACCCTTTGGATTTCTTTGGTCGGTGTTCTAGCCAAGCTTCCCAATCTTGCGTCGCCATGATGAATGTTAGGTAAGATTAATGTATATTTCCAAAGTTTGGATTCCGGATTTTCGAAAAGAATAAGTGCGATAGATAAGTAGATAGGTAGGTATAGAAGTGCACACAGCATTTCAGAGAATTATCTAAGTATCAGGGACCGTACATCAATATCCTACAATATTGAGTTCCACTACCCCTAACCAATCCCCCATGGGCCATAACCAGCCCGTTATTAGGTTCAAGTTTGGTAGTTCCTTATAAAAGTAAGTTTGGGTCTGAGAGACCGCTTTGCCCACGTCTTTTCTCCGGCATGTAAGGTAGGCGAATCATAGCAGTGCACTTGTCTCAATGTTAAGAGAGGGGAACGGCGAGGCTACCAACCACGAACGCTTGCAATGTCTTCAATATCCTCCGATTTAGAGAACCAACAGTTCCTATCAGGCATTAATGCTGTGTTGTCCATGAATATCGCCTGATGTTATGATTCATTCCGCAGGATACCCTTTCATGCAGCCTATAAAGAATTCTTGAGCTCGACAGCTTTGGTAATCTACAGTGCCTAAGTTTCCCAAAATGCAACCTTATACGTGCCTCCAATACGAAGCAAGTTCAATTTGCTCATTGGCCCAGGATGATACAATCAGACATTAATATAAGTAGAACGCATTCCATTCGATACACCATTTATGTAGCTTGATAGATATAGACCCTCTATTATAATTTGTCTGTAACTTTCCCTTCTCTATCTACCATCACGATATTGTATATCTACCTTCTTCAGATATATTTGATAAGCATCCAATGTTACCTAGCAAGTGTTCGAAATGGTCACATCTACCCAGGTGCTTCGAAACTCTGAATCTCTAGTCTCCGACGTTTATTTCTACCTGAAGGACTTGTTACCCTTTAGTGAATATCTGAACGTCGAGATGGTCATTAGAAAGTTCTGTGACAAAATTTTCAGGACCGAGTCCGAGGCACAGAGAGCGCCCCCTATATCGGATCACCCTAAGCATCATGCTCAAATCCCTAGCCATAAGAAAGCAAAAGACAATTCAGTTATCGTGACGGGTGATCCTAGCAACAAATCACCTAACACGGGAAAGAAAAAGCTACAAGATGCAAAGACAAACACGGATCTGGTAGAAACTCGAGATGTAGCAACCGACACAGACCCCAGCGACACGCAAAACACCCTAGCAGAAATTTCCAAGCGCGACGAAACTATCAATTCTCTCAAACAAGAAATTTCCAAACGCGACGAAACTACCAGTTCGCTCATTCAAGATATTTCCAAGCGTGACGAGACTGTCAACTCCCTCAAACAATTTCTGGAGCAAGAACGGCAGGCGCGCATTCGAGTGGAGGATGAAACTCGACAGCTAAGTAGCAGGCTGAAGAGTATTCAAACCAAATGGAAGCGAACAGCTAGTGAGTTGGACCAAGTTCAGAGGCAATCTCGGAATTGCAAGCCAGTCACCGATGAAGAATTAAAAGGCATGGTGAGGCAACTACGGTACAACATAAGAAGCTTCGCTATCCAACACTTCAGCGATCGCGCCGGGTATGGTCAGACCGAAACCAAACTGGAATTCGCGTCCTATATGCCCGCGAGTGAGGGTCATTATCTTGATCGGCCAGAGAACTTTCCCCCATTAGTTCAAGTATTCGTCTGGAAAATCCTTATGGGCCAAGTATTCGATTGCTTCCGATGGGCTGGAAGCGTCTCAGAAAGCTTTGACGAAATATGGGGCCATTTAGTCTCGGGTAAGTGAATCCCAGGCGCTACATATCGATGCTTATTCAATTATTAACATGGCTTTTCTATTATCCAGGAATAAGTAAAGAAAATACGTTGACATTCACGGCTGTGCAAAAACTCCATCAGTGGCGCGCCACAACAGCGATTCTGGTTTCTGAAAGCCTTGACGAAGAAGATCTATCCTACCTCCAAGACGGCAAAGGTTATATTATGGGTGAGACCCTTAAGGTATTGAAACTATTTTCCAATGAGCCCTATGAAGATGAGTTGAGCAACATATTGGATGATGCAATTAAGTTGGACAAGATGATCTGCTCACAAGTGGCAAAGATATCGTGGGAATTCGGAGAACCACCAAAAAGAGTAAATGATCAAGATTCCACATCATTGGACATAGTGGATAAGGTTGTCATCTTTCCAGCTATGCTTAAGCGAGGCAAGTCAAACGGAGAAGATTTCAATGTTCAGTCTGTACTCCTGCCAGGAGTAGAGGGATTCTGTACGCGGGGAAAGAAGCAAGAGCTATAAGTGGTGAAATATCCTACTTTCTCTTGTTTTCTATGATATTGCCATCATATAAAGAATTATACTCTTGCGATGGGAGGGAGTGGGGAGTTTGAGTACTCTGCGATTTTCATAGCTCAGGGGTTCAGGGGTTCAGGGGTTCAGGGGCTTGGGGGCTTCAGATTTTATGTGCTAGCTGACTAAGCCAAACTAAATCGACATCAAATAAACAGATTGATCCTGATAGCACATAGAAAATCCTAACCTTCGTCACTTCCGCCTGATAAACTAACCTTGTGGCTAGAATATGGAAACAGCAACTGTAGATAAAAGGGTAGGGACTAGTTAGCTTACGTAACGCCACCTCCCCTTTTCTTAACAACATCCAACTTCATCACTAGAGCCTCAATCGCGCGAACTCTGGCAGCATCAATTAATAGCTCTATCTCAGGCCTTGCGCCCCACAATTACCACGAGCACACATAACTCTCACTACCCCCCACAATGCCTCAACCCCCGAATTACCCCCAAAATCTCTCGATCCCCGCAATCGACTCCCGCGGTCGCTCGTGCCCAGTCGATCCACCCGCGTACCCAGGCCCACCAAACCCATATCCCCACGCAAACCGCCACAAAAACCAAGCCCGAGCCCGAAGCAGGAATAGAAGCGGAAGCAACAGCGGATCAGAAACGCAAGATCCCTCGTCCGACGCGCGAAAGCAGCTACTCCGGGACCGACAAGAGCTATAGCAAGCATGGGTCGACCTGGGGCGGCTGATCGGGGTGGACCTGGTGAGCCTGAGTGCGGCGGAGAAGGCGGTGGCGTGCTGGAACGCGATGCTGCTGTACTATGCCGAGTTGAAGGAGGAGGTGCGCGCGCTTATCGATACCGCGGTTGAGGGTGGGTAATAAGGCGTCTTCTGCATACTTTTCTGTTTACTAGGAGGGAATCGTCCCGAGATGAAGGGGGTCGGTTTGGTAGGGTGATTCGATTCTGGAAGATGCGAGGGGCTGGGAGGAGCGTCTAGCGGGTCGAGACGTCGGGATGGGAAATGCAGGGTTGGCAGGCTCCATGATCAGGACGGATAATCACGGATGCGTTCAGAGGTTACTACAGAATAGGTGTGGAGATCGATTATTGACAACAGCATTGCGTTTAGTCTGACACCCCAGTATCACTGTTAAAGACAGGACGTGGTTTCCACCTTGGAACAAGTTTCCGGAAACTCCCGCCATTGCGTTTTACCTCACTTTCTGCCTCGCTCTCCGTGCTCTTTTCCTTCGTCTGACCCTCCCGACTCTTCTCTCGCGGCTTACCCTTACGTGGCTTGTTTACCTGATTCTGTGAGACCAAGGGTACGGAGAATTTCCTCGGAACCTTGAATGATTTTGGCTTCGATAATTCTTTCTCGACCTGTTCGAGGATTTTCACGTTCCGAACTTTATCCCAGACCTTGTACTGCTTCTGGAACCTAAGAGCCTGTAACGTCAACCGATTCTTTTCGTGCTTCGATAGTTCCAAAAGTTGAGGGGCTACAGATTTCAACTTGCTCAGGTATACATCCTTTGCGAGATATGTCCCTTTTAGGTGTCTGCTCCCAGTAGCAGTATCAAACTGTCTCCGCCCGTGGAGGACGCGCATATTGTCGAATAGCACGCACTCGCCTGGCTGCATCTTATACTGATATACCCACTGTTCATCCTCGAGCAGGTCGCGGAATTTAGTCGCGGCTCTGAGCCACTTGCGATAAAATTGCTGGTAGGAATTATTTTGAAACATCGGTTGCTCAGGAGATTGAAATGGCGGGGACCAGAAGACGGCTGAACTCTCTCTGTCCATGATAGTGCGGAAGTTTTCATAAAGTTGTCCGTTCTTTTTGTACTCATACCGAAGGGCTCTGGTAGCTAGATGCTCAGCCAATGTATTGTCTGCAATTCGAAATAAATTAGAGACTCGCGCGCCATCGCTGAATAAGGACTCGCCGCCTTCGCACGTATTTTCTAGGCAATGCAGGATCTGAATGCGAGGTGGATTGGCCGTATATAGCAAATCCTGGTGCAATCCGAGAAAAGAATTCGTATAGGCCACATTCTCCGCGTTCGGCTTCGAACGCACATCCCAAGTCCTACCATAGAAAGTCTCTTTTATGTGTCCGATCTGCTCTGCGATGGAAACGACCGAGTCCTCTGACGGTGGCACATTACGTAGGAATAGAAGCCCATGAGTATGCAATCGATGTAACCCAGAGATGAACCCGCTCTCGCCCGCCATCCATTCATCATAATCTATAGTTAGGCGGTCTCGTTCGAAGGTAGCCTTGTCCCATAGAATCCACCCAGGAAGCGGGTTACCGTTGAATGGTGAACGACCGGGTAACAATCGAGAGAAATCATAATGAGACTCATGGGTTCCTTTGCTTAAGAAATCATCAGCCCATACTATATCCAACCCTTGTCCATTCTTCCAGAGCGATGCTTCAACAATGGCGGGGCTAGGTGGCACGTCGCATGTGCCAAATCTTTTCTGACCGGAGTCGGGATCTACGCATATGCTACAATCGCAAGAGTCTCGCAGCCAATGGCGATCAAAGATTTTCTGTGTTTGCCCGGGGAAATCGACCCAGATCGCCTCTTTCGTAATTGAGCTGATAACCGGGTTCGCATTGCTTGCCGTCTCTTTTGGCTCTTCCGACTTTGTTAGCTCTGTTGGGTCCGTCGTCTCTATAGGTTCTGTTTCTGCTGGCTCTGTTTCTGCTGGTTCTGTTTCTGCTGGTTCTGTTTCTGCTGGTTCTGTTTCTGCTGGCTCTGTTTCTGCTGGTTCTGTTTCTACTAGCTCTGTCAATTCTACTTGTTCTCCTTGTCCTGCTGGTTCCGCTGGCTCTACTGTCTCAGCTGGTTCTGTGGCTTCTGCTAGTTCTGTAGATTCTGCTGGTTCTGTAGATTCCGCTTGTGCTGCTGGTTCCACTGGTTCTTCTAGTTCTGCTGGTTCTTCTGGCTTGACCAGCTCTTCTAGCTCTTCTGGTTCTGCCGATTTTGCTGGTTCCACTGGTTCTTCTGCCTCTGCTGGTTTGGCCGGCTCTTCTGGCTCGGTCGGCTCTGATGAATTTGCAAAGCCCCTTTTACTTCCGCCGACAACCTGGGGCGTTGCTCTAGGTCGCTGAAGCCAAGGAGCAGATCCGCATTCACTAGTGCTGAGCTGACGAGAAGCACGGATAGGGAACCGAGATACTATCCTTGAAGTCCGACCAAGGCCGTGGCTTAAATTGGGACCACCGCAGCCTACATGAAGACCTCTAGAGGCTAATAAGCTCCGAGACACATGTGCAGCAGGTTTAGTGCTGGCCATGGTAGGAAATGAGAAGAACGAGGCGTCGCGTTGAAGGTTGAAAAGGCTGAAAAAGTCGAATGTGGGGTAAAAATATATTTATTATCTATCAGTTCATGCGTTCCTCAAAAATCGAGTACGTACCGAAGCCGAGGTCTACCCCACCCAATTAAAATGTCAAAAATGTCACCAAATATCCACAATACACCAATCAAAAATTGTCTACTAAACTCCGCTAAACCTCTCTTGGATGTACCAGATATAGGTGCAAAGTGGTATCCATGGATGGATGGATATCGTGGAAATCTCAACACCACGGCGTAGATACTTGAGGTCATAAGCATCATTCTTCTTGCACTATGATTTAAATTGTTATATACCTAGGACGTAGAAACCTTGCAGTTGATTATTCACAAGAGGGGTGATATCAATCACTCTATTCTAGGACCTCAAGCTACAACAGGCAGACTATGTTATTGAATTGATAGATTTTCTTCATTGGCTACCTACTCCAAGATAGCATCGTCACTCGAGTTTGTTCGAAATGCAAACGATTTCTTCAATTACTCCTATAGGGAATTTTCCTCTTGAGGAAGGCAGACGATTGCCATCATCTTCTTTCCTCGGAGAACACGACGATGTTTCCGTCCCTTGATATGCTTCTCCCATTGATCATCGGTTTGGAGAGTGATGTTGCAGTGTTCGCAATGTTTAACCTTCGTCGGGGTCGAAAGTAGCGCGGCCCTGCGCTCGAACTCTGCTAAAACCTCGTTTGCCATGCTAGATATTTCTGCCGGTTTGGCCAAAGCCTGGCCGTGGAGAAATTCGGAGCATATTTTAGCTGCTGGCTCAAGAACTTGAGCGGAGAACTCGTGAGTATTGGAGCTGTTCAATAAGAACAGATAGTCCATTGCATTATACTCTTTAAATGCTGGAATAGACTTCCCTCGGATCCACCTCAACTGACTTCTGGCATATTGCCTCGTCGCAATCTTCATTTCTTCTAGGCCCACCTCTTTCAGTTGCTCCATCGTACTTAGATTCGCACCGTCCTTTTCCGCTTCGAGGAAGGGTATCATCTGTTTATATCCGATAGATTGCCATATCCCTCGAGTTATGTTTACAGGATCTCCCTGTTCGGATCGCAATCGTCGACTTTCGTGCAAAATTCTCACCTCATCCATGAGCCCACTTTCGTACATTTTATCCACTCTCTTATCGAGTCGTTCTTTTAATGTTTCGGGGTCCGTGTACACCCAGAACATCAGGGATTGCCAAGGGCTACTTGCCGAGCCAGACTGCGACTTAGCCAGTCTTTGTTGAGCATAGATATCCGACGCTCGCCTTCCAGTGGTAAGAAATATCTCAAGGGATCGTTGGATCTTGCGTCGATCATCAGGATGCCATCGATCCGCCATTTCAGGATCCACCTCTCGAAGACGTTCCAAAATCAAATGAGTTGGACCGTCCAGAATCGGGAACTGCAGTACATTCTCGTCCCGAGAGCGATACTGCCAGCTATCGTCGTCGACAGTGTGGTAACTCACCAGATGATCCTCGAAAAGCAGTGAATGGATGTAGTAGTGGGTGCCGCCCACGACAATCGGAAGTTTTCCTCTGCTTCGAATGTCGCGAATTAGCCTACTAGCTTTTCGCGCGAATACTTCGACAGTATATGTCGGTTCGGCAGGGTCAATATCTGCCAGGAGGTGGTGTGGAACACCTCGTTGGTCCTCATGCGAAAGTTGGTTCGTGATTACGGGCAACCCCTTGTACATCTGCATGGCATCGGCGTTGATGATTTCGCCATTGAATCTGAGCGCCAAGTCTATCGCGAGCTACCTCTAGTATCAGTCTCAACATGAGATATATGCCTAGGTAAATAGATGAGTTATTAGGAAGTAACATACATCTGATTTGCCGGTGCCTGTTGTTCCCATGATAGCCACGAGAGGCTCCTTAGGAGGATATGGTGTTGCCATCCTCATAGCATTTCTGAGGGGAAAGCGCAGAGAGAATTGTCTCAATGCCAGCATGGATTATGATATCTTCATTTAGGCTAGCCAGACCCGTCAAGCTTCACATCTTACATAATATAATATTTATGTATTTAGTTTCATGATGTAGTTTGTATTAAGTTGCGATGTTTTTTTCCTTTTGATGTTCTCATTTTTTAAACAAAGTTCAAACTTTTAGCTTGGCTGGTTAAGTGCCTAGCAGCCCTACTAGAGCTGTCAAGCCACAGCTCCAGCTAGTTGGAGACCAGGATTGCTTTGTCAGCTAGGTTCGTCTCATACAAATTAAGGTTCGAATAGTATTGTTTGGAGAAGCTTCCATTTTGAGTCAAGTGCAGGTAAGGGTCCGTGAGCAGACCCACTAGTCCTTTTTTTGGCGCGTCGCTGTCCGCCAAAGAAAAGGCTTTGGGGAACTGCACGGAATCAATGGAATCACTGGAATCAATCGATACACGTATCAAAGGAAGGAGCACGTGACGTCAAAGCTAAAATTCCTAGTTTACTCCACCCTTGTCCCACCCTGTCGACCCAATCCACCTATCGCATAATGGACACATAGTTCAATTTGCAATTTGGGGCTCAATAATTTTTTGAAGCCAGATTTGCCCTGCGACCAAATCCAAATCCTCTCTCTCCTTTTTTAATTCGAGACAAATCATCGCGACGACCTCTTCATCAATTAAGAGGGCCTTTCGTCGCTCATTTTTAATCTATTCCCCCCTTCTACCTTCTTCCTTCTCTTTTATTTCTATTATATTCTCTGTCACGTTGTCACGATGAGTAGCTGTAAGTTTTATTTACCTGCTTCCTAAGCTTCCCAGACTTCCTAGTGATTCGATGAGCTCCTATCCCCTGGTTAATACATCTCACTATTGATTGTCCAAGATCGCGACGACGACGCGACTACGTGTCAATTGCCATTGAGTCTCGACATAGCTAACATGATCTTCACCAGTGCGGTTTCTCGACCTTGTCAAACCCTTCGTGGCATTCTTGCCCGAGGTTCAACAACCAGAGACCAAGGTCCCCTTCAACCAAAAGTTGATGTGGACTGGTCTCACCCTCTTGATCTTCTTGGTCATGAGTCAGATGCCGCTATACGGTATCGTGTCCTCCGACACGTCCGATCCTCTATACTGGTTAAGAATGATGATGGCGAGTAATCGAGGAACGCTGATGGAATTGGGTATTACGCCAATTATCTCTTCCGGAATGGTCTTCCAGCTTCTTGCCGGTACTCACATGATCGACGTCAACCTTGACCTCAAATCCGACCGTGAGCTCTACCAAACTGCTCAGAAACTGTTCGCCTTCATCCTATCTGCCGGTACCGCCACTGTCTATGTCTTCACTGGTCTCTACGGTCCTCCCTCCGACCTCGGCGCTGGTATCGTCTTCCTTCTCATCCTGCAACTCGTCGTCGCTGGCATGATCGTCATCCTTCTCGATGAGCTTTTACAGAAGGGCTACGGTCTTGGAAGTGGTATTTCCCTGTTCATCGCTACCAACATTTGCGAGTCCATCATGTGGAAGGCATTCTCCCCGACCTCGATCAACACTGGCCGTGGTCCCGAGTTCGAAGGCGCCGTCATTGCTCTCTTCCACTTGTTGATGACGTGGCCCAACAAGCAGCGTGCTCTTCAGGAGGCTTTCTACCGCCAGAACCTCCCCAACATCATGAACCTTCTAGCCACCCTCGCCGTTTTCGCCGCTGTCATTTACCTCCAGGGATTCCGCGTCGAGATTCCCGTCAAGTCTTCCCGCCAGCGAGGTGCTCGTGGCTCCTACCCCGTTCGTCTATTCTATACCTCTAACATGCCTATCATGTTACAATCGGCTCTCTCCTCCAACATCTTCCTGATCAGTCAAATGCTCTACTCTCGTTTCTCCGAGAATCTCCTTGTCCGCATGTTCGGTGTCTGGGAAGCCAGGGAAGGATCTGCCCAGCTCTCCGCTATCTCTGGTCTGGTTTACTACATGTCACCCCCTCTCAACTTCCGCGACGCCGTCCTCGACCCCATCCACACCGCCGTATACATTACTTACATGCTTAGCGCATGTGCTATCTTCTCTAAGACCTGGATCGAAGTGTCTGGCTCCAGCCCTCGCGATGTTGCCAAGCAGCTGAAGGATCAAGGTCTCGTCATGGCTGGTCACCGTGACCAGAGCATGTACAAGGAACTGAAGCGTATCATTCCAACTGCCGCCGCCTTTGGTGGTGCCTGCATTGGTGCGCTATCCGTCGCCAGTGATCTCATGGGAGCTCTTGGCTCCGGCACTGGTACTCTTCTTGCCGTCACGTAAGTATCAACCGTCATGCTACCATGGAGTATTCTGCTAACGCGATTACAGCATTATTTACGGTTATTTTGAAATCGCTGCCAAAGAAGGCGATCTTGCTGGGATGAAGGGGATGATTATGGGATAAGCAATATGCTTATGAGGAAAAGTTCTAATTATACCGCTACGACGGCGCAATTTCAAAAGTGCAACTATCTCACGCTACGTGTAATACCAAGGGAAAACAAAAGTTCATGAGGATTTTCACAAGGGCGGCGAAGCTTGGAAAATGCATCAACGGCGGTCTGCGGTCATTCTCGTCGGGGATCCCTTATAAAAGGGGCCCCTGGGACGAAGAGTGTATTAGTTAACACATAGTAGAAATCCCGAAAACATAACATGTACATCATATTTACTAATTCACTTGCTAAAAATCCACCAAAGCTTGTTGATTTGTCGATCTGCACCTTGTGGGAGTTGCGTATCCTCGGAGACCTATCTGTCCTTACCTGCTTAGGTAGGTGGTTCGAAACCAATAAGCGTCAGTTTGTTACTGAAATTCTAGAGTTTTCGTTCGGTAGAGGTAGGAATTAGTGCTTTTAGACGTATTCCTTCGTCTCCGACGCTAAAGTTCACCACGACAAACACTACATGGACTAAGAGGCGAGGAAAACACAATGTTTATGTTCTTTTATTGAATATGACTTTACTGCCTTCATTCTGATTCAAATCAGAATCGGCAGAAAGGCGAGATGCTGTATTTACACAGAGTGTACATATTGTACATATATACTAGGGAGGTAGGTACTTTATACCTAGCGCTTCTACTTTTACCCCAAACACATTGGATCCATGGATAGCCCGGTGCCTATCGGTAGCGTGCTCAGGCGCTCGCCCACTGTATCTGCAGGGTGGTGCCGTGCGAGCCCTGCTCGGAGTAGACGGTGCCCTGCGTGGAGCCGCTGGGGACGGAATCGGCGTACCAGTCGTTGCCGCCGGAGTTGGCCAGGCTGGAGCCGTCCGCAGCAAACACGTTCGCGTCATCGCTGCTGGTGTCCGCGGCGCAGGCCAGGGAGCCCCCCGATACCGTGCAGTACCCCTTGCTCGACTTCAAAGTGAACCCGCTGCCCGATGTGGCCGCGGTGAAGGTCGCGCACGTGCCCGTCGTGTACCATTTTCCGCTGCTGATTAGGCAGCCCTTTGTTGAGCCGCCGGTCACGGCGTTCAGGGTCCCTTTGCCAGAGAAGGTGCCCGTGGCGGTGGGCGAGGAACCGCCCGATGTGGTGGAGGTGGGGGTTGAGGTCGTGGTCGTGGTCGACGAGGAACCGCCACCGCTGCCACCCCCGCTCTTGGGCAGGTACTTGACCCCCGTGCTGGGACAGCCACCGTCGTCACTGTTGTCCGGGCTCGCGGGCACGAATTGGCCCGTGGCTACCGACCCGTACGTGTTGAAGTAGTAGTACACCTGCTCGATGGCGTCGTCGGTGCACCCCACGTACACCTTCTCGCCGCCGTGGCCCTTAGATAACGCGGCTTGGATGTCGGAAAGCGCGTACGTCTTGCTTGAGCTCGGCGTGATGCCGGCGTCGGAGAGCCATTTGTAGGTAGGTAGCGTCTTGAATAGGCTCACGGTCGTGTTGAAGTAGTAGTGCACCTCCTCCGTCGCTTGGTAGTCGGTGAAGCAGCTCGGCTCGAGCGTAGACACGCAGGTGCCGTGCTTGCCCCACTCGTGCTCCCAGAAGGTCTCGCCGGTGCCGTCGTTCGGCAGCCAGTACGTCTCCATGTAAGAGAGCAGGTCGTCGTCGCCGAACGCCTTCAGGATCGCGGAGATGTTGGTGTAGGCGCGGCTGCTGTCGCACGTCGCGTCGTACGTGCCGTCGCAGTGGTCCGGCCACAGCCCGTGGATCGTCCAGCTGTCGTCCGGTCCGACCGCGGGGTCCGTGTCCCAGAACTGCGTCTGCAGCAGCGAGCCGCCTGGGTAGTTGAAGCAGCACAGGTCGGCGACCGTCGTCGAGTTGTGGCACGAGAGCTCGTTCGTGCTCGCGCACGTCTTCGGGTCGCCGCCTAGGACGCCGCGGGCTAGACCGAGCACGGTCAGCGAGCCGGCCGTTAAAGAGCGAAGAGATGCCATTATGACGGAGATCTATTATGGTACTACTCCCTCTTCCATCTCGCAAACCCAAATCCGTCTGCAGACGGGCGTCCTTTTAAACACCTCGCCCCTTCCCTGGAAAATGTTTGTTTAGGTCGTCTAGTCAGGGGAGAGGCGGCCTTCGTTATCATGTGAGCGAGGATGTTGCGCCGCGATCTTCCCCACCGGCGAGCGATCAGCGTTGCGTTTTACCGCATTGACAGGGTGTCGATCCAGGCCACCTTCTCGTTTGGGCCAATACCGAGGGCTCTGCGCACTAGCCGTCGTCGAATCATGCGCTAGACCCGTCCATCCTCCCCTCCGCCCTCAAACACAGCAATTAGCTTCCTCGTTCAATCAGCGCCCTAATAGGGCTCCTTCGTTAAAATTGCTGCTTGCGGCAGCTACGTGAACTGGATGCCGGCGTCCGACGGATTGTCTGGCTTACTTACCGCGTAGGGCAGCTATTATTGGAGGGTTATCGAATCGTGTTAGGCGTATATCGTCACCGAGGATTGCTTTTATTGATGAGTAGCAGCTGTACGTGCGTATGGTGGATGCGTGAGTGAGACTGGTTTTATTTCCGGGTTCGACTTATCCCAGTTTTCGCCGCCCTTCGCACCACGTGGGGGGTATCATTCGACTACAAAATGTCATATACACTTGACCAGCAGCACCCCTTTTTTCGTTAGAAGTTTTATCCTCCCTCTTTCGCAACAGTCCTAACTTCCAAGGTTTCCATGTTCTTCAAACCCAAGTCTAATATAAGACGATGAAAGTTGACTTCGAGTTCTCGGTGAGCTTCTCACAATAAGCACATCGGCTATATCCGCATGGGCCTCCGTTAGTGTTTGGATAACCGATGCTACTATTGGGAATGGGTCGATGTAATAGAGGCTAATTGACTATACGAATCAACTCGCACCAGCAGCTATTGGGGCCGTCAGCTTATGAATCCCGAATTAGACCTGGGAAAGGGGCGAGCCTTGAAATTTGTATGAGTCGTCGACGAAATAGATCGAATTTGGGTTGAACGTCGGATAACGGGGTATTACTCATTCATCTATAAGTAGATTCTTATTCAGTGGCTTCATAGGGTTCCAGCCAGTATTCTCTTCGCCAGGATAGCATTTTCGAGAAGTAACCGGGTCAAGTCATTAGCCCCAACGGACAATTGTATTGGTGTAACACCAGCATGATTCCGAGCCTCGATGTCCGCTCCCTTTTCCAGCAGAAGTTTGATTATACCTTCGTGGTTTCGAATTACTGCATGGTGTAATGCTGTAAACCCGTAACAGTCCTTATGTTCAATATTGGCACCCCTTTCCAATGCCAGTTGGACTATGTTTTCTTGTTTGAATCCCACTGCCAAGATCAGCAAAGTCCTTCCTTTCCAGTCTTCAAAATTTAGATCGTATGTGTCCATAAGATAATCGAATGCCTCCTCAAGGCCGAAGTATGCTGCGAGGTGCACTCCAGCGACTTCCCAGGGCTGAAGACTTAACTCTGGGAGAACCTGACTCGATGACTCGATATGGTGAGGTTTCTGGAGAAAAGATACGACTGTTGGTAGAATGTCGCGTTTTTGCGAGCCTGGAACAAGTTGGGCATGATGTCCCCAGTGTTGTGCGGCATAACTGTAAAAGGGGGTTGATTTGAGTTCTTTTCTAAACTCATCGTCCTCGCAGCATCCACCTATAAAGTTTCGACAAGACAGATATGCAAGACAACTTCTTGTTATAGTAAGGTGTGCCTCTGGAAACCACTGGTCGCGTGTTTGCTCGAAGTATTCCTGTGTTGTATAGTGAACTAAACGAATAGTATCGCTCTTCTTGTCGACCGTAACCAACCCGGCACATACAGAAGCCATAAGTTCAACTTGTGTTAGGTTATCTTCATCAAACTCATCCTCGTCGACTTCAATTGCTAACGCATATCGAAGCTCCATGATAGTCAAGGGTCTGACGGCAAAGGTAATCCATGTTAGGACCTGGAATGCAAGATCTTTGAACTCTTTGCCTTGCCCTTTGATTCTCTCCATAGCTTTCTCATATGCCCGAGTTAGGACTTGTAACTTTTGTTCTTCTCCTGAATGCTGAGTTTGTCTTCGGAAATCTTTCAGTGCGTTTCGTATGGCTTTAGGTGTCGTCTTCATCTTAAGGGCGTCAAAATATATCTGCGCTAATAGAAACCTAGATCTGCTCTTAGTACCTTCCTTAGATAATAATCGAGTATTTAAAACTTACATTCCATCTACTGCCTCCGGAATAGTAGTCAGTATTTCTTTTTCTATCTCTGGATTACGAAGGGGTAAGAGTTCCATGTGACCTTCTAGGAATCCCCTCACATCTTCTTCCCCTGCTCGGATCTTTATTGATGTATATTTAGTGAATATAGCCTCGATGGCGGGATTAAACCTAGACGTGACCAATATATTGGCATTGTATTCCTCTTGTATACTGAACATAACTGACAAGAGTTTCGTTCGGCACCCATCAGACACCTGACATTCATCCAGTGCATCAACGATGATGAATACTCTTGAATATAGGCAAACAACTTTTCGTATAGCTTTCAATATTTCATCTACTGATAGTGGTTTGTTTCCTGGAATGTGTCGGTAGTAAAGATCTTTCACTACGTCCGGGAGGGATGATTGACCATTGGCAAGTTGCCGTTGGGAGAGTTGTTTGAGCAAACTGGATAGTAGATCTGATATCTTTTGCTCAGATTGCCGTCGGAAATTGCAGTAAATATATCCAACGCAAACTCCAGGATCATTCCAAAACTTAGTGATAAGATAATCAATCACTATAGAGGTAAGAATCGTTTTGCCAGCCCCAAGGATTCCTGGACAAAAAAGTATCTGATTCTTGGTTTCGACCCAAGCCTGATACTCTCGTGAGTTAAGAAACCACCTTCCGGTATGTGGTTGCCGCCGACTGATAAAATCAGCTTGCTGGGAAGCATAATCAAACGGCGTGAGCCAGTTAAGGATTGCTTGATTTTCGTGATGATCTTGTTTTCTTATCAGCTTAACGACGTTACTGCTCGTAGCTTGCTGATTGATCAAGTTCAACAATGTAATGTTGGAAGTGATACGACCGCGCAGGTCACGAATATCATCAGGCTCCCATGTAAATCTCTTCCAAACTCTCTTTACAGTTTTGTTGATACTACTGTGTTTAGAGTCTAGCTCACTATATTTATTAAGAGCTTTTTCGATATCATTCAAAACATCGCGACAGCCCCTAGCGATATTAAAGATGTTGTTTTTCTGTTCTTCACTAAAGTCATTCTCAGTGAGAGCTACGTCTACATCACGAAGAACAATTGATAAACTTCTGACTCTAGTCTGAAGGTTAGATGATTGGCGTTCAATAGAGGGACATCAGGATTACTTACTCGATTGAGATAGCTTTGAATTGGCTTGGAGCCTGCGCAAATTGTTTTCGAACTCTGTCAACAAGCTCTATTATTGTGAAGAAGTCACTGATGCTAAACCCGAAACTCATCTTTATTGGTCGATTGTCTGATTATCCTGTTGCTAGTCGACGATGTCGTCGACTTGAGAGATGGGCATGATCGATGAAATTAGGCTCTGGTGACCTCTGAGGCTTCTCCCGCAACATATGTACAGTCACACGAAACCATGTATATACCAGTGTTTCAATTCTGCCTACAGGAAAAGCCCCCAGTGTCATTGTGTTTTATGTTAAGCTTTTGTGATCGTAGTAATAGGGCAGCAAGGTAGGGATGCGGACTGAAGCCAATCACATTGCCGCTTATGTTGTCTAGACTCTACGTCGGTCTAGGGGTGTTGAAAATAGTGGAGCTATTCACTTCACACAGCCACGTTATTCGAAGGATTTCTGAAGTTATAACAGTATTTCGTTCGTAGATTGAGGCTCAGAGGCGGTAGGCTATTCGGCATTCTGATGATCTCTTGAGTCTAGAATTACCCCATCCCTGCCATTTTTTGCACCCTAGCACTTGCTATACCTTCTAGGAATAGTCCTTAGCTTAGGTAGTATTATGGTTATGCCACAATGATATTGGTCCAAATATTTGAGGAGATCGTAGTAACACAATGGGTATAGTCAGTGTGAGAGGAGTTTTATACGGCTCTGGTTTAGTATCCCAGTATATATGCAGACTGTGTCTTCTGTCGACACTGTCCCAAGGACCAGTCATGAACATCGTGGTTGCAGACCCCCACCGAGATGAGCTCCGACCGGGCCAGACTACCTGCGGTTAATTCTCTGACATCTGACATGATCCGTTGGACTATAGATGCCGTGCCTAACATCGCTCTTACGTTGTCCTCGTGGCTAATATTTGGTGTGCTGGAGAGCCTATAACTCGACCTTGGATATACTCATCCATTACCAACCAAGCCAAGCTAACTAGCTTAGTTACTATGATGATGTTCTCTTGAAATATAAGAAAATCCGGAAACTTTGATTAGTATTTGACCAAGGGGATTCGATCCAGAACCGCATACATGAAGCTCTGTGTAACCATCGAAAACGAGTATCCGCATGATATTGACCACGAATCCTCCAAGGTATACAATACCTCCATGCCGAGAACTTCTATGTCATCTGACTATTGATCTTCTCGACACAAAATCAAGTATATCTGGGATGTAAGCAGGCTACTCGCTTGATCGTTTATAGTAGCCTCCTGGTTTCGTTTTCGTAACGAATTCGTGATTACGCAGTGACTCTTATTTCATGCAAAAAGCTTCCGTTTGAGTAACCGATCGTAGTGATGGTGTCCGACAGAACGACACCGGCCAAAGACGAGGTATACCGTATGAATAGCAGCAGAGGTATAAGTATACTCTCTCCAATTCCTGAAATCTGGCTAGATATGCAAGGTGGTCGTGCATTACACATATATGACCTTCAAGCAAGGCTTCAGACATCCAAGGTTGTACCGTCGAAATTTTGATAGAGGTCATATGGGTAGAGACGTAAGGGAGGTTTGAAGCCGCATGTAGCATAGCGAATCAGACTAGATGAATTTCCAATCTTGAGGCGAGACCCTCTTGAAGACCCTCATGTAGAATTTGTTGCATCGTCTGTATAACCTGATATTTATACATTGACATGCTGCCATGTAGGTAGGGAGGTATGTATATGCACCCATGGATATATGTATGTTATCTCCAGCCTCTGTGGTAGTGGATTAGCGAAAGGGCCAATTAGAAGAGTCGATTGGGTATTTAGCGTCATGCAAATGCAAGTCGGGAAACTTGTGGTTCACCCCGCATAAGCACATCGCGGGAGACCGGAACCGGTGAGTTCAGCGCCCCCCCTTATCTGCATATCTAACCACTAAGGGAATTTAGTCTGGGAAATTGTCTAGGAACTCGGGTGGGTTGGTAGGATAGGTAGCTTATCTGTTCCTTCGGTCGTTTGTTATCGGAGTTGTCTGAGTCACAGCGTTGATATCTTAAGCGAACAGTTCCATTGCCCTGATAGAGTATACGGAAATATATAGTCTCTGTAAGATTCAGGGCAATCCAGGGACACCCAGGACAAGTTGCCTGGTGCTGCTGGTGGCGTTTAAAATATTTGTGAAAAGTTGAGGACATTCCTGTTTTTATTACTTAAAAGTTGCGAATGACCAAATCCACACTTTTAATGCTGACAAATGAGAGAGAGTCGGTCTGATCTTTTCATGTCAGGCAGGTAAGCCACGCCGTATTTTAATTTTTATTCGGTGGATGCACAGTTCCATTGATGAATATGGGATATGAAACCCGAGAAAAGCATTGATTAAAATGCAAGTACGAAGGTTGTGTACAATATATACAAGCTGGAAGTCACGACCATCTGGCTCGCCGTTCCCCACATTCATATGTAAGCTCAAGTTTGATGTTACACGTATGCGATAATTGATACGCCCGTGCAATCGGGGACCAATTGGAAAGGATGATATCACAGGACAGGGAGACATTCGAGATCAGGTGGTACATGAAGTAATTCATTCAATAAATGCGCACACTGGCGCGCCAATGGCAAATTCGACATGTGCTTATAGAAGTATTCCGGAGCATTAGGTATATGGATATGTGTGTAATTAATAAGCCTCCTATGTTACAATTCGGAGTATTTAATCATCGCTAGTCTGCCTTAAGAATCTCATAACCTGGTAGAAATCGTTATTTATTTTCCCTTCCGCAACCTCTATTAAGAAGGCTTTTAACTAGTCACGATTGGAGTAACGTTGAGCCTTAGAATTCAATGTTGTTTAACATCAAACTACATACAAATATGTACCTACTTACACAAGACCGTGTAACATACTATATGCGGTAGCTGCATTCGGAACCCGGACCTGAAGGTGGCATAGTGGGGTTTTCTCGCGTGCTAGTTTGGCTAGTCAAACTAAAAAAATCCTAAGGTTGGGTTAGTTGGGTCCGCTATCAGGAACAGACCAAACTCGTGGCTGGAAGTTACCGACCATTTTTAATCTGCGTTACCGCAGTCACTGGGAGCGGTCTGAACCTGCCCTTGATTGTAGGCGGTACCATGCTGTAGAATTCGGTACGGGCTAAGTCGTCACTGCATCTTTCCAGCTCACCGTTCAACGCTGTACACCGCGACTGAAAACGATCACCTGGGCACCTGCGACGCCTCTTAACCCCCACCTAAACGCAGCCATGTTCTAGGTAGTGTTACCTGGAAGGTACCTGTGACGCGTACTTGATAGAGTGCAAGAGTATATCAGTGATGGGTTGCGCCTGAGTATTTAATAGTACTAGTGTGGGAACGTGCTAGCCTACTGGAGACCACAAATTCCCCACTGTGGAAAGTTACATTAGGTAGGTAACTAGGTACCTAGTAGTTACCTCAGTGCGGTACCCATTAGCGCTATGTCGCTATTGTCGCGGTATCGCTAAGTTTAAGTCGCTAGTAATTGTCCCTACCTACATAATTCTTCCTTCCATCATCTCCGCGACCTTTTTTATGCTATCTCTCGCTTTCGCTCCACCCCCCCAGACATTCTCGACTTTGCATCTAGCTAATTACTACTATCTTCTTCACCTACTTCTCTTCTCATTCCCTTCTTCTTTCATGTCAGATCTAATCCTAGGTTTGTCAGTCTTTACCTTCTACCAAAAAGTCTCAGGTCGCTACGACGAGTAGTACCGAGCAACGTCGGAATTCTTTTTTTTACCAATTGACCATAGATATCGGCCAAAGATCTCTTCAGTCTGGTGATAACATCTAAACGATTACCTACCACTCTCGCGAGTGGGGCTGGGGAGAAGAAGAAGAACCATGAGCTTTGCCTCGTGTTCATGGCCGATATGGCGGACTGATGACTTCACGACTTGTTTTCAATCTGAGTAAGTACCCTCACTGTACCTTTTTTTGGTGTACTCAATATTTTCTGTGTTCCCGTCCCGTGTCTTAGTGCAATTAAATGCGTGTCTCGCCTACTAACGGCTTATAGTTATCTGCAGATCCTTTTCCCGCTCGTTCTAATATCTCTATCTCTACTACACCTCCTCCTCCAGACTATCTACCGGAACGTAAGGTTAAAACGCGCCGATGGCTACGATCAGATCCCGGATCACAGAGGTCACACAGAAGTTCCGCCGGAAGAGGATGATTGCATAAGCACGGACGACGATGAAGGGTTATCTATCAATCCGAACGGCGGTGGCCGACTTGCGCTTATCAAAACTACCTCCAAGGGTTCCATTGTCCAAGCCGATACCCCGCCGGCTCAGGACCTGCTAGTCATCGTAGAAGAGATCGCAATATGTGGATTAGTAGCTGTCAACATTGTTGCGCTCGTCACCAAAACCTATAATGGACATGGGCAACTTGCAGCTATCGTGGGCTTGGTTTCTTGGGTCTACGTTCTTATCCTTGCAACACTTCGGCTGTTTTTGGGTAACACAAAATGGCGAATCCCGCGACTTTGGAATCATACTGCCTTCATATATGGTTTCCAATGGCTTTTCACTCTTATCGTCTTTCGTTCAGTCCTCATCCATGCCAGCTCTAGACTTGCGCAAATCCTGATTATTGTCGAGTTTTGTCTAACGACGCTCCTGTTCGGGATCGCTCTGAACACTAGGAAGGGCAACAAGACTGTTGTTATGGAATGGGAAGGAAAGATAGAGCCGTCGCGTGAACCTTTGGCTTCGGTTCTCTCTCTGCTGACATTTTCCTGGATCGACCCTATGCTTTGGCAGGGTTACAAAGAGCCTCTGGAGATTAAGCATGTGTGGAACCTTCTGCCGCGCGATAAGGCCGCTACGGTACTCGCCAACTATCGCCAGGTCAAGAAAACTACATCACTCGCCTTGCACCTGACTAAATATTTCAAGGGCATGCTGGTTATCCAGTGTGTTTGGGCTACCATGGGCGGTCTTCTCACTTTTGCCCCGACACTGCTTCTCAAGGCTATCCTCGAGTACGTAGAGATGCCAACTAGGGCCCCAAGAAATGTGTTATGGCTCTATGTTATCCTACTCCCTCTCGCTGATTTGGTCCGTTCAGTCGCTGATGGCCAGGCCTTGTGGATCGGGCGGAAGATCTGTATTCAGATTCGGTCCATTGTCATTGGAGAGATTTATGCTAAAGCTTTACGTCGCAAGGCAGCAAGCGGAAGGGATGCCGTCCTCGGAAATACAGACGCAACGAATGAGACAAAGTTGGAAAAATTGAAGAGATTCTTTGGGCTAAAGAAGAAAACAGACAAGAAAGCTGGATCCCAAAATGGTGATGTCACTAAGGAAGACGCATCTAAGGGAGCAGATGAGCAAGCGAACTTGGGGACAATCATTAATCTCATGTCGGTCGACAGTTTCAAGATTTCTGAGTGCACTTCATACTTGCATTTCTTGCTAGCGGCCGCCCCCTCACAATTATTGGTATCCATTGCTCTACTCTACCAAGTGATGGGTCTCAGTGCTATCCCTGGCCTTATCGTGATGGTCTTCCTTTTGCCGGTCAACATTTTGTTGGCTAAGGGGTTCAACTACACCCAACGCAAGATCATGGCTGCAACGGACAAACGTATACACACGACGAACGAGATCCTCCAGAACATTCGGATTATCAAATATTTCGCTTGGGAGAAGCGTTTCGGTGATATAGTCGATGAGAAGAGGCGTAACGAGCTAAGGGCGCTGCGAAACCGTTATATGATATGGGCACTCGCTGTTGCTATTTGGAACACGGTGCCAGTTCTCATTACGTTCTTCTCTTTCTTAGTCTACACTAAGGTGGAGCACAAACCCTTATATCCATCCGTCGCGTTCACGGCTATTTCCCTCTTTATGCTCCTGAGAGTGCCCTTGGATCAACTCGGAGACATGATCGCTCACATCCAAGAAGCCAAGGTTTCGGTTGATCGAGTTGAAGAATTCTTGAACGAAGATGAGACTGAGAAGTATGAGCAGCTAGGACCTGACAATGTAGACGAAAACGGCAACAAGGTCATCGGTTTCAGGGATGCTACGTTCATCTGGGGCGGCAAAGACGCGATTGCAGCGGATGGATCAATGGCTTTCCGTCTCCTTGATCTCAGCGTCGAATTTATGATTGGCAAGCTCAACATCATCGCTGGACCCACAGGATCTGGAAAGACTTCAATGCTTATGGCTTTGCTTGGTGAAATGACTATGACCAAGGGCAATGTTTACCTGCCTGGCGGCCGTAGTCGTGAGGACGTCCGACCGGATCCCGCTACAGGTCTTACTGAAACATGTGCCTACGTTGCTCAGTCCGCATGGTTGGTTAACGCAAACATCAGAGACAACATCTTGTTTTCCGCGACATATGATGAGAAACGGTACAAAGATGTCTTGGTAGCCTGCGCTTTGGAACGTGATCTCGAAATTCTAGACAACGGCGATGAGACTTTGGTTGGAGAAAATGGCATCACCCTATCAGGCGGACAAAAGCAGCGAATATCGCTAGCGCGGGCTGTGTATTCGAATTCCCGCCATGTCTTACTGGATGATTGTCTGAGCGCTGTTGATTCGCATACTGCCAAATGGATTTTTACCAAGTGTATTAAAGGCGAGCTCATGAAGAACCGAACTTGCATTCTTATCACGCATAACACAACACTCTGTGCGCCTTTGTCGGAGTACGTCGTCTTACTCGACAATGGGCGAGTAGATGCGCAAGGAACGGCAGAAGAAGTAATCGCTTCCGGTAAGCTTGGCGAAGAGATCCGCATAAAATCCCGACCCGGCTCGTCTGACATCTCGCGTGTTCCATCGCGTGTACCGTCAAGCGTTGGAGATGAGAGCGACCAAACCCTTATTGACCATAATACGAATGGTACGGATGGCACGACGAGCGCGAATTCTAGCAATAAGCAGGAGAAGCCGCAACGGAGTGCACCGGAAGAACTTAAAGCTACAGGCGCTGTGAAATGGCCGGTCATCAGCCTTTACCTTCGAGCTATGGGCGCCTGGTGGTTTTGGGCTATTGCTTTCGTCGTGTTCGGGGGACAACAGCTCAGCAGTGTAGCCTCAAACTTGTGGATTAAAGAATGGGCCAACCAATATACCTCAGGTTTAGAGAGCATGTCTACATCCAGAACGCAGAGCAGTGTATCTTCGCAACTTGCTTACAGTTCTTGGTTATCCCCTGCTGATTTCGCGTCGGTTACAAGCTCTATCAAAAGCATGTCATTTGCCAAGCCTGCTGTCTATACAGCTGCCGATGTGCCCGAAGTCAACGTCGACTACTATCTTACTGTTCTCGCGTTGATAGGACTCGGCGGTGCAGGGTTGGCTTTAACTCGGGATCTATGGCTATTCTTTGGGTCTCTCACAGCGTCTTGGAAACTTCACAACAGGCTTATGTCTGCTGTTGCCAGGGCAAAGTTCAAGTTTTTCGATGTTACCCCCCTCGGACAGTTGATGAACAGGTTCAGCAAAGATCTCGAAGCCATCGACCAGGAGGTTGCCCCTGTTGCCATTGGTGTTATGAGTTGTGCTATGGGCATACTAATCACTGTGGTACTTATTGCGGCTATAACCCCTGGATTCCTCGTTGCTGGTATTTTCATTACCGGTCTTTACATTTTAGTCGGCATGTTCTATCTCCGAGCATCTAGAGATCTCAAGCGACTTGAGTCAGTGAACCGAAGCCCCCTATTCCAGCAATTTGGCGAGACGCTTTCTGGTGTTACTACTATCCGTGCTTATGGCGATGAACGACGATTTATTCGAGAGAATCTGACCAGGATCAACACCCAGGCTCGTCCGTTCATCTTTCTTTGGGCCGCTAATAGGTGGCTTGCGTTTCGAACGGACCTCCTGGGTGACTTTGTGGCGTTCTTTGCTGGTGTTTTTGTCATTTTGAGCTTAGGGAAGATTGATGCAGGTTCTGCGGGTGTGTCTTTGAGCTATGCCATCGGCTTTTCCGAGAATATCCTGTGGCTTGTACGACTTTACGCGATGAACGAACAGAATATGAACTCTGTCGAACGTGTTAAAGAGTACCTTGACGTGGAACAAGAAGCCGAGGCGATTAATGAGAAGAATCGACCTGCTGAGAACTGGCCTGCACACGGAGCTGTGGAATTTATCAACTATTCTACAAGATATCGCAAGGAACTAGACCCTGTTTTGAAGAATGTTACTTTCAAGATCGAACCGCGCGAAAAGGTCGGCATTGTAGGTCGCACTGGTGCTGGAAAGAGTTCTCTAACGCTGGCAATTTTCCGTGCGCTAGAAGCGGAGAGCGGTAAAATCTTGATTGACGACATCGACATTGCTACGATTGGCCTACAAGATCTTCGAGAAGCTATCACTATTGTGCCCCAGGACC
Organism: Annulohypoxylon nitens; assembly: GCA_022496965.1. Taxonomy (NCBI): domain Eukaryota; kingdom Fungi; phylum Ascomycota; class Sordariomycetes; order Xylariales; family Hypoxylaceae; genus Annulohypoxylon; species Annulohypoxylon nitens. The sequence continues at coordinate 29,365 of MU386654.1, read as the reverse complement.
CTACCCTTTTCACTGGAACCATCCGATCGAACCTTGATCCCTTTGACCTCTATACCGATGAAGAAGTATTTGCTGCTCTCAGAAAAGTCCAGCTTATTGGTCCGAACGAAGTCATTCCGTCTACTACCCGGTCCCTGCTGTCTTCAGTAGAATACAATGAAGTTCAGGATTCCCAGGAGCCGACTAGCCCCTCATCGCCTACTACAACGAACAAGAACATTTTCCTCGACCTTTCATCGCCTGTTGCGGAATCAGGTTCGAACCTCTCCCAGGGTCAGAGGCAACTTCTCTGCTTAGCCCGCGCTATGCTCAAAAATCCTAATGTGCTAGTCATGGATGAGGCTACAGCATCGATCGATTATGCTACTGACTCAAAGATTCAAGAGACGATTCGCGATTTGAAGAGCACGATCATCACAATCGCGCATCGACTCGCTACTATTGTTGATTATGACAAGGTGTTGGTATTGGACCACGGCGCAGTCGTTGAATACGGCCATCCGCACGAGCTTCTACAGAATCAGAATGGACATTTCAGGAGCATGTGCGAAATGAGCGGGGATATGGAGGTTCTAACCAAGACGGCTAAGAAGGCATGGGATGACAAGAAACTGGTGGATGACGAGTAGGGAATCATCCACGTATGCTAACGAACTTGAGATAAATGAATGGGGCGGATGGGAATGGACGTATTCATGAAGTGAGAAATGCCTTGATGAACAGGAACCGCCGTTTTACACGGTGAAGTGCGTACCTCTTCCTATGACACCGCAGGTGTGATTGGCGTTGGCAACAACCAAGCTGTTCTAGGGCGCTTTAGCCTCTGAGATGCAATTGTATATATGGATTAGAGGCGCCAAAGTTGCCTTGCTTGTATGTAATGAAATCGTTATTGTTATACGTGTGTTATGTCTTACATGGTGTTGCCTTGCGGCTGTCTTGTACGTGTGTATGTGAGATGATTCTATATAGTTTAGATGCCAATAAGAGAGATTATAGGATATTCTCATATGTATATGCCGATTACATGCCCTCGCTACAAGGAGGATGTACCTAGGTACGTTCAGCCACAAAGCCACAATTAGGAAGCTTGCAGATCGCCAATACCTAGGTACCTAAGTACAGCGCTCGGATAGCTACGCACTAAGTGGACCCTATATATCCCTGCAGGGAACGTCTGACGCGACAACACGTCATTGGTCAAAATGGGAAGCAGGGACCCATCGAATCAATTGATTTGACCACATTGCACACAACGTTTTTCTGCCGCGAACTTTAAGCTTCGTCTACTTCGATCCATGAACTTTATCAATTGAAGCTTCTGTTTTTCTTTTTCTACTCCTTTTCTCACTTGAGAAGCTTCTCTCAGTTCCTTTCCTCCCTTATCCTTTATATATATAAGGTGTACCTAGTCGTCGTCAATTCCTTCGATTGCCGCGTTAATTGTCTCTTGTCATTTGCCCAACATGGTGGCCTTCCGATACTCTGTTCTCGCCGCTCTGGCCCTTCGCGTCGTGTCCGTCTTCGCTGCTGAGGGTGACTCCGTAAGTAAAGCTCTCGTGCAAATTGACCAAAGACAATCATTGCTGACAATAATTGGCTCTAAAGCCCGTCGCAGATGGTGCCGGTAGCCCTCCCGAGGTCGAGCTGAAGGCTGAGGTTGTCGCCACCTTCCCTGAAGCCGACGACATCTTCGGTGTCAAGCTCGTCAATGGACGCGCAACCAAGGCCGTAATCGACGTTACCAATAGCGAAGATGAGCCCATTCTGGTAGCTTTCGTGGGAGGTCAGCTTCTCAATCCTAAGGACCTAGGCCCTGATGTCGACTTCGCCAAGTCCGTCGTTCGCAACCTGACCACTGTCCGTTATGAGGCGTCTATCCCCGCCGGCGAGAAGGTCTCGCTCCCCTACTCTTTCATTCTCGACATGCAGCCCCAGGACTTGCGCCTACAGCTCGTTGCTGTTGTCACCAACTCTGCCAACCAGATCTTCCAGCTCGGCGTCTATGACCAGACTGTCAGCGTTGTCGAGGCCCCTACCAGTATCTTCGACCCTCAGATGTAAGTGGCTTCTCCCACTCAACCCTCCCTACCACTCTATTTCCAGTCTCCATAAGCTAACAATATTACTCTCACAGCATCTTCCTGTACCTCTTCCTCTCAGCCGGCTTTGCCGGTACCTGCTACTTCGTCTACAAGACCTGGATCGAGGCCTTCTTCCCTCAAGCCAAGCGCCCGGCCAAGAAGACCCGCGCGCCCGTCGCCGAAAAGGAGTCCCTCTCCGGAGGCGAGGGCTCCGCCACGGGCACCGACAAGGGCTACGACGAGAGCTGGATCCCGTCGGACCATCTGAACCGCCCGTCCGCGCGCCGCGTCAAGAGCGGCGCCAGCAGCAAGGCCAAGGCCAAGAACGCCGAGTAGAAACGGCGTCAGGCTGAGGAGTTGAACGCCGGACGCGGCTGGGCCAAGCGTGCACGCATGTATTTACCTTGGTAGGACGTTGGAGGGGGTGAATAAATCCATCTCCGGTTAAGGCTATGGCTTTGTAAAAGGGGCTTGGGCTGGGCTGGGTTGGGTTGGAAAATATAGGGAATATATAGATGCTAGGGTTATGTGCATGCATGCATGTGCTTGGTCGACGGACTGGCGGTGCGGATATATGAGGACGCGTTAGGTATTTTGAGGGCTCTAGCTACGTGGAAATGTGGTTGGGAGATGACCTTGTTGACCTGATTGCGGATACTCAGATATCCAATGTATATGAATGGAACTCATGAATATGTTCTTAATTAATGCTGTTGTAATATGTGCATATGATATCTTAAGTGTCATTGTATCGCTCGTATTAAATGGGTATAGAGCCATCGTTCGATACCTTTAACTTAGACCTACTCCTTGAAACGCCTAGAATATTTTAGCTATGAGTTGAAGCTTTGAGTAGCTCATCAAGTCTCGATTATTAGGAGCTCCTCGTCAACCTACTGTCGTGAACCTTGTATTAGCTAATGAAATTTCGGTGTTCAGAGGCTGTGTTATGTCATCTCATTTTCCCGTTTTACACGTCTTACCTCATCTCAACCTAGAATCCTACCTACGTACGCCTACGTAATGCCAGTGACGTCGTGGTCGGCCCCCAAATCTTAGATCTCGATGCCGTCGATTTCCAAGTTTTGTTCAAGTTTCGTCAACCAATAAAATCCAAAGCAGCTTTCGCTCTCTCAATTATCGGTTTCTGAGAAAACTGACGTGAATAGCTGCTAAGCCGTAGCTTTTCATTCGTTGTATTGTGTCAGGAATTAGATCATAGGCATGGTTGAAATGATTTAGTGAGATACGTCATTCTCTTAACTAAGTAGAAAATAGCCTAGGTTTCCAGGTATCTATACCCAGTCTTCCCATCGTGAACCCTTCAAATACCCATACTCGCCTTCACCCCCGAAAGCCCGTCCGGAGTCCTCCCAAGTAGGCCCTTCTGCCTCGGGGATGAATCCGTTAGCGCAGTAGGCGTACTTGACGCTCGCTACTTCCTGGTTATCCGCGTAGAAGACATCGTACCGCGGCGCCAGCGCGTCAGCGAGGGAACGTACGGTGCCGTCGGGGTGGAGTGAGGACCAGGGGTTCTGACACTGCTTTCCAGAGCAGGTCTTTAGAACGAGGACAAGAGCGTCAAGACGAGCAGCGATTTTTTGCGGGGCGTGACCGGCTGCGAGGGTAGGTGTGAGAGAGGAGGATTGGGATGGGGAAAGGAGGTTGTGAAGTTGGTCCGGATCTACCTCCATATCATACAACTCATGCTCGTTGTTGCACCAGACGGAGTAGTATAGGTTATAGCCTGGCCCGGAGATACGGAGGGCCTTGTAGGTGTTGTTTTCGCGTGGATCTCCTTTTTCAAAAGATATAATGTCAAATAAAAATTCCCAAGTCTTCAACAAAGGATATCAAAAGAGATGTGGTTAACTCACGGTTGTAAATCCCCTCTCCCATAGCAAAACCCCAATACTCGATTCCCGCATGCTCCCTCCTCTCACCCCTCTCCCTAACTTCCTCAATCCCCTTCTTCGTAACCGGTATCGCGGCTCCATCAAAATCAACCCTCGGCTCTAACCCAAGTAACCCAAAAAACGTCGGCGCCAAATCCGCATGCGTGCTCACGACCCCCGTCGCCGTATAATTCGCCGCAACGCCCGGTCCGCGTATAATAAGCGGCACATTCACATCCGTCTCATACCCACAGCTCTTCCCCGGCTGCAACCTATGCTGTCCAATATGGTACCCGTTATCACTGCTATAAACCACATACGTATCCTCCAAAATCCCATACTCCCCAAGCCGCGCCACCAAGCCCTCGACTAACTCATCGACAGCTTGCAGGGAGCGCAAGCGCTGGCGGTAAAAGTGGTCGTTATACTGTACATTCGTCTCGTTCTGCCGCGGCAGCGTAGCGACCCAATTCGCGCCCGACGGGCCCTCTGGGTTGAAATTCAACGTCCGCGGTACCTTTTCATCCGGGAACAAATGCCTGTGCCGTTCCGCGGGAATGGGCTCCGTGAACTCGAAGGGCAGGTTATCCGGGTCTCTTGGGCCCTCGTGGAGTTTCATGGCCACGTTGGCGTGCGGGGCGATGGGCGCTGCTACGAGGAAGAAGGGTTTCCCGGCTTCTACTGCTTCGTCGAGGAGTCCGTAGGCTTTGGATGCGAGGACGTCGGTGCTGTAGGAGCCTTCGTAGCTGCGGGGGGTTTCGCCGTTGCGTTGGAAGGTGGCGTTGAGGTAGTCGTATGTGTGCGGGTCGAGCAAGAAGTCCTTATGAAGGTTAGTCATTTACATTCCACGATAGGAATTGTTGAGGTCAGGAAGAATCACCGATCCCGTAAAGCCACCCGGAGGAGGTGAGTTGTAATTTTCTACCGTGTGTACGTTGAATAGTTTCCCGGTATAGTACGTGTTATACCCAGCTTGTTGCAACCACACGGGAAAGTAATTATCATTGAAGCCTTCCGCTACGAACTTAGGATAGCCACCTGTCAACACAATTAGAAACAATTCATTAATATGAGATATAGAGATATGGTTATACAAAAGGTGACACGTGACACGGGGTATAAAACCAGCTAATCTTCCCCTTTCTGTATATTTCACATACCATACGGCGGACTCACGTCCGTAACATTTGTATTATGCGCGAACTTGCCCGTCCATATCGTGACCCGAGACGGGCAACACACAGCTGTCGTAGCATAATGACTGCTGAAAAACGTTCCTTGCTCCAACAGATGCTTCTTCACTAACGGCATATAATCCAAAGATCCCAGATGAACGTCCTGATCATCCGTCAAAACGAAGACGACATTAGGTTGCCGCCGTTGTGGTTGCGGTCCATGACTATGACCGAGCGGGACTTGTTCCGGACTTGACGCTGTTACCACGGCGCCGAAGCCGATAGCTGTGGCAGCAGCACGTATCAATGCTGCAAAGCGCATATTGGGTCAATTCAGAAGAGCGACGTCTTCAAACACCACGATACTCAACAATTGAGATATTTAAAAGAAAATTGACATCATTTCAGTCGGAAACAACGGTATGAATTGGATCCGATATACATCAAAAAAAGCAAAAGCAGCAGTCTGCACGCTTATCTAATCGACGATCGCTTCTCCAATGATCAAATACAGGGGTTCTATTGCGTGCTAGGGGATAGCGTCGTCGTAATGCTATCCACTAGGCGGACGGACCAGCCCTTCAGAAGCGTACTACGGGAATAATTCAATTAGTTCAGCGCTTCTTAACCGTGGTTCAGCTAGATACGTAATGACAACTCAGGAAGCGAGGTGTATAACTTGAGTCTAGCATTAGTGTTCACTGTTGGATCTGCTAAATGGGTACTAGGTAATGGAACTACACAAACAACCAGTGGCTAGAATCCAAGTAATTCGCTGTAGCTTCAATGCTATAAAATCAACTACAACATCAAAGTAGATATTTATGAGTACTTCAGAGGATATTATCTCGCTTTTTCATCGCTTCCTCCCAGGATGCAATATCACCCAACCGATTTCCAGGGGCCTTTCCCAAGAAACATGAACGCCCTCTCCGCCCTATCGGTAAAAAATCAAGTAAAAACCCTTTAGTTGGAATAGTCGAGTTCGCCCAACTAGGACATATCCCAACTATCCAACAAGTTCGCAGCAGCGCCACTCGTCAGGTCACCGAACATATCATCAGCGCTTGAGAAGTCGAGTCCGCCGTGACCCGAGTCGAGATGTCCCATATCGCTTCCGCCACTAAGGTCCAGGTTCATGCTCGCCTCGTCCGCCAAGCCGTCGTTCTGAGCAGCCGCAGCCAATGCATCTCCCAGTGCCGCGGCGTTTTCGCCTAGCCCTAGGTTATCCAGCTCGCCTTGCAGCATGGACTCCGTAGACGGGGGCATATGCATCTGCGCCTCAACCTTGCGGTACAGGCGGACGATGATCTCAGCCATCATCGGATCTGTCTTGTGTATGGTTTTGCAATCTTCCGCCTCGGCTTTGAGCGCCGCGCGTAGCGAGATCCTCAGTTGTTGCGGTACCATTGGATGGTTCGAGGAGTCCACCATCAGAGCCGTTTCCCCAGGCGGCGGCATGTTGGTTACGTCGGGGGCGCAGATCAGGGCCGTGGCTACGTCATGTGCGATGCTTCCGTGCCCGGCTTCCGTGTGCGACTTGACCTCTTCCAAGATGGTGTAAAGGAACCGCCTCGCGCCGTGCATCTTCAACGCCACCAGAATCTGACGGTGGGTGTAAGAAGTCGGCATGACGTTTAGACCCGGATGAGCGCTCCATGTCACAAATCCTTGTATCATGTGTCGGATCAATTGCGTAAGTCCTCCATTTGCCGTCTGAGTCCACGCCTCCAGCTCATTATTGGCGGCGCTGGCTGTCCGTCGCGATAGCCGAAGATTATCTCTCATCGCCTTAAGCATGGGTTCGATTGCTGGGCTTTTGGGGTCGAATCTTGAATAAGACCTCAATCCATACTCCAATGGTATCGCGATTATGTTCACAACTGAAGCCAACATCGCCTGGGATTCGGTAGATCCCTGCTTTGTTAAGAGGATCAGTTGCAAAATCTTTAGGACTGACTTCTGTTCCGCATTGTGATTGATGTTAAGCTCTATCCAGAGCTGATTCGACATATACAGGATAGCTGGTACGAGAGATGGAAGTAGAAAGGTGTTCACAAGGTCTGGTTACGTTGTTAATATAGCGCTTGTGGTCGTACAAAATCTTAACTTACATTCAACGCCAGTTTTGAGGCTCTCTTCGTCAATATAATTAGTGCAGGCGGCAAGCACAATCTGGTGGAACAGTGTCGGAACAAGTAGGTAAAAGTCTTGTGGGGGACATGATGATAGTAATTCATCTGCCAGTCCGCCGGATTCAGTATCAAAAAGACCGTGAATCCATCCTCCAAGGTGGCGGTTTTCCTGCTCTGTTAATTCACCCAGTGGCTTGTTGAGCTGGCTCACACGCAGCAGCTTGGCCACAAACGAATCTGAACGAGTGCCCATATCCATGGGGGAAAGATTGTAACGGTAGATGAATGCCAGAACTAGAAGAAGCACGGACCCGAACTCTTCGTAAACTGGTTGATACTCACCCTGGTCTTCTTCGTACCGCCAATTCTCAAGTAACTCGCAAAGGGGATGCAATATGGTTATCGGTTTTTCGAAAAGAAGCATCACGTCTAGCGCTAGCGGTTTCTTAGCAAGCTGGCTGCAGAGAAGCTTCAAGGTCATGGTCTCTTTGTTATGACACAAGCGATTGATCACCTCCGCTAAAGCCTGACAAGCTGCTCCGACGTTGCCATCCATGTTGTCCAATTCGCCTATCAGCTTGGGGATCCTCTCGGGGTCACTTATGCATTCCTCAACTAGCTGTTCTTTAACATACCTACCCGCTATTGGCAGAGTCTGATAGGTTATTTCGCCGAGTAAGCCCTCAATACTTGCCTCCGGAATTAAACCATGGAGACAACAAGCGAAGCAAAAGTCCTGTCGAACACTATCTGTAAATGTGTTATTATTGTTGTTGGTTGTGTCGTCAAACATAGCGGAGAGGGTTGGGAAAGCGTTAGTGTCGACCTGGCTGAGCGCCTCCGTAATACAGAATTGTGCTGATAACGGAGGATACATAGATGTTGCCAAAGTCGCCAGAAGTAAAGGCAACTTGTTGATCAAATATGATCGAAGAACGTGACTGGCCTGTTGACCCTCATTACGAAATACTGCATTCGCAAGAATGTCAAAAGAGGCTAGAATAAGATCAATCGTGGTGGATTGGATATCTCCCTATTCTAGGTGTTAGTGCCTATTTTATGAATCATACCAAAATGTGGTTTACCTGGTATCTATTATGAAGATAGTTGAAGAGAGCAGTGTCGTCGATGAGCGGCCGGCCGACAAGCTTGACAGAATTAGCACATCGTATTAAATAATATGAGAGAACCTTACATTAGCATTTAAGTATATGTATAAGCCAGCTCGAGAATTAACACTGGGCATTTCAGTGACAACGAAATTCTCAAGGGCCATAGTTGACTCAAGGTCATCCATTACGGGGTTGGCTGTATCCTTGTCCTTGTCAACCGGTTCAAATGAAGCGAGAGTCTCGGTACGAAATTGCTCAAGCCGAGTTGCTATTTGCGACGCGCTCTGTATTATAGAAGGAATAAAGTTGGCAAGGCTCTCTGAGAGAGCCCTCCGGGCATCTAATTGTGGTGTCAGTTCAGTTGACCTCATGCAAGTACAAAGAATCTGCAACACAAACACGCACTCTTGGCAAACGGACGGCTGAGGGCATTTAAGACCGTTTGATTTTCACAAATACCCAACAAAAGCATTACAAACGCAGCCCTTGCTGCTTCCATTTCATCTCTAGATTGCGAGCTCTGCATGTGGCCACCGTTTAGTTGGTTCAGGTCCATGGCCTCGTGGTTGAATGCTTCCGAGGCTAGAGTGAAAAGTGTCATCCACTTGGCTGTGAGCTTGCATATTTGCAGAGCATCACCGGCATTCTCGATACCAGTTCCTAAAGCAACAGCTTTAGTAATACGATAGAAGATCACCTCCTCGGACGCATATGAGCTCCCCCATCTTATCGGGGCTTTGTCTTCGGGGTCCTCAGGAAGAGGATGGCCAGCCTTCTGGGCCTGTACATGGGAGGTAGAATATTTATATAGGCCCTTAAGTACGGAGGGCGTGTCGATAAGCTTGCGCGACGCAAGGACATGGATATAACGTGGGATACGGGGATCGAGGCTTTCGTGGTTCGCAGGTTGAGGTCTCAAAAAGATGTCGGCGATGATAGCTGGAGGCAACGGATGCTTTGAGTACAGCAGAGTGATATAATTCTCGAAAACGTCCGCGTCAAGGCGAGTGGAAATACATCGATCAAGGAACCTGGCCCATTCCATTCTCGATTGTGTGTGATCGCGTGTAGGTCCCGCCTCGGGCATACGTTCCGACATCATCATATCTACGTCCATCTCCATCTTGGAATCGTGTTTTTTCGAGTGCGAAGAATTGGGTCTAGTGGGTACATATAGTCGGCGATCTAAACCTGCTTAGACCTTGAGTCAGTTTGTACGCAGGAATTGCTCCTCATTCACGAGTTTATGGTCAAAAAAGCTGACGAGGCTGAAGGTTTGAAAAACGGTGACTTGGTAAGTGACTAGGTTGGCGGTTGGTAAATTGAAATTGACGTCGCTGATTATCTTTACTAAAGACGGTAGGATTAGCTTTCTTAGCGACTTTAGCTTTCTTAGCGCTACAACCTTAAACTGGGACGCTCTGGACAGTGACAAGTCCTCTATCGATAGGCGTTTGAGCCTGTCAAAGCCCGCCAGCCCGCCTGGTTAAGCGAATTGATCGCTCCTGTCGCTAATCCAGTCTAGGCTCACGCCAAGCCAGGGGCTCCGTAGGGCTAGAACAAAACCTAGAGCTCCAGGGCTAGCAGAGCTAGGGAATGGAGCTTGGGCCATGTGATCACTAACTTGGCAGTACATAGGTACCTGCTGCGGGTAGTTTTCAACTTTGGCTCCAGCATCATGGCAGGATATTTTGCCAATATGGAACTTTCCCCCCTTATTATCGTTAATTGTCCGAGCCTACCAAGAGCCAGACTAACCGTCACATGCAATGATAGACATTGAAGCTTGATTTCTCGATTTCTCGATATGGCACACAATTCCCATGAATCCACCACATCTACCGTGATGTGTAAGGTAGGATTCATGGTACATGACATTAATGTCTGTCCCGTTTGAGGTAACACCCAATTTTTGATTGATCGAAGATTTCCCACAATCCACCGTCCATCCCGTGGATAATTGTGAGCCGCCACATCTGCAAAGTACACTTCTTAAACTACCTGACCCCATTACTCCTAAATCACTCTAATGGCTATTCTCAGCTGCTTCAGGATACCTAGTTAGATCACTTTTAGATCAGTAAAATGAAAATCCGTACGCCAATCACCTCCCGGAAAACACCGCATCTGGCCGGCTTCCAAAATCCAATCTCGTACCCGAGGTATATACCTCAGTAAATCGCCGTGCTCGATGGGGTTAGAGAGGTTTGCAACGGATATGTATGTTACGATGTCATTGTCATGGATCAGACATCTTCACTCTTTACGAGGACTGCCATTTCTCTGTCGACGTCAGGTGAGCGCGGGCCGACCATCCAGTCCTGCATGGCAAGCCACTCACTCCAGTTTGCCTCCGCGCTGACAATCTCTTTCTCCGTCACATTTTGCAGTGGCCGCAGAAAGGGAATGCTCTGGTCGTCCGGCATATCATACTGGGACTTGACCTTCAGCCAGCCTGCGCTCTTAGCAGCAAAGAGGAAATTTCTTCGCTCGACTTCGTGCAGGTGACCTATTCCTGCCAGCCAATCGTCTCCAAAGAACCCGTGCAATACTCCGGGAAGATCTAGGCCTGTTGCTACTAGCCGACGAACGTAGGGCGTCAGGGAGACTGCCACTGGCGAATGAGAAGGCATTGGAAGCTTTCCCGCTGCGATTGACGAAGGAGACGGCACGGCCTGAGGTGACCCAGGATGCTTGGACGAGATGACGGGATGTAGCGGCCTCTGGAATGGCAATTGAATGTTCACGAACGCGGCAACAGCCTGCACCGGCCCGCTATGTTGCGCGTGATCGAGAAAGTACCGGACACAGGACTGAAATTGCGGGTACCACTCGAGAATGTCGAATTGAGACTCCTGAAATGGGAGAAAAGGCCCCGAGGGATTTATTTCGGGTGCGAACCCTCTCGCGCCAGCGGAAGACGAAGGATGGGGAGGTGACCTCGACTGGGTTGGTTGGAACGGCATCGGAAAGCCAGGAGGTCCACCACCTCCCTGAGGATGGAACGCCATGCCGTCAAGCTTGTGATAGTGGATAACGTCGAATATATAATATGTATCCAACACAGTTCCAGACGGCCGTCTTTCCCAGATCGAGAGGTCCTTGGGGAACGTGTCTAGTAACACCTAGCAGAACCGAACCGTTTGAAGAAATGGAAAAAGTCTAGATATTGTACCCTAATGCGTGAAATGTTGTCGATGAAAGATAGTGTATGCGTTAAGTAGTAAGAAGCGAGCGTACCAGTCTAAAGCATCGTTGATGCTCCACATCGAATTGACCCGCAGCACGCCAATCAAGAAGGAGAGTTTTAAAGTTGATAGAAGGTCTAGTCGAGGTCTAGAATCTAGTTGAAGACGGCGGGTCGTCGAAGGCTTTAATACCACTCGGGAAGGCTTACAACCTGTCTCTACCCTTTTTTTTATTATATCCTTCGTCCAGACGTCTAGACCAGTCCACTTTCAAGTCAAGGGAAAGGGGGGAAGGAGGCTGTAAGTCGCTATTTGAAATACAAGAGATACAAAGAGGAATAATAACAATTTAAAATAAAAAGAAGAAAAAATGAAAATAAAAAAATAATATATATTATATGTGACTAGGTCACAAAGTGAAGGTTACAGTAACCGGCCCTCGGCAGCTGAACCACGAGAACTACACCATAGGATCCGCCACTTGCGGCATGTATAGTCGGTTTAACAACAGGATCTAGATGTAGTCATTGTGGGGGGCCGATCACACTTGTGAGGCTTGGTCCCGTACCGAGCAGGGTTCAACGAACTTAGGGGAGTTACATATGGAATGGTGGACGAAAAGAGACGTGGCCCGAAGGACGAAGAATTGAGGAACGGGGAAGTTGGAACGGAGATGCCAAAACTGCAGAAAGGAAGAATATCGACATCTTTACGTTTCCATTACAAAAATAGGTACATATTTTCTTTTTCCCGTCCTGCCGGTACATTTTTGAATATCTTGGACATTTTGGATATTCCGCATGAGAGCTGCCCAGAAGCAGTATAGGGCGGCTCTGAGAAGCCTGAGACGATGACGCAAAGGAATTGACCTGTCGTCTTACCGGTTCTTGGACCAGATTCGAATTGGAGGGTTTAGTTGGCGAAAGAGAGCTTAGCTGCTTAGGCGAAAATCAAACGCAGAATGCAGGACTAAACCCGACTAAGATGATCACTTTGTCATCTAATGTAAACTAATGTAGAGAAAGATGCAGAGAGATGCAAGACGGCGAAGGAGGTAAGCAAGGGCGGCGATCACTAAGGGTTCGACGTCAGTTGGAATGGTATTTTTCTGGGACCCTGCGAAGCTGCGAGGCATCTAAACTGCGAAAAGATAGTATGATGATGACGATGATCATGTCGATTTCTTTAAAGATGAGGCTGCAGAAATATATCCCATGCTGCCCACGCTGCCCATGCTTCCCATGTTTCCCATGCATGTGTTCGCGCATGAGCGCATGGCGGAAGAAAGACCCTTACGAGCCCCGATGAGGCGTTCGTTGGCTCGCTGGGGAACAATTTAGGGCAATTAGGGGGGGGAGTTCCCAAGAAGTTCGGGTCCTTCAGGGGGGTGAAGGGGGGTGTTCTAAGGTGCTCTAAGGTGAACTAAAGCACCTAAAGCACCTAAAGGCCCCCAAAAGACCCAAAAGGACCCAGAAACTACCAAATTCAAAAAGTCGAAAGTCAGGGTCGCTGCAGCATACGTGACGACCCTACTGATGTAGCTAGGCAAAGCTAAGTAGGGCCCCTGTCGTTCACTTCGGTTCCTTGTGGTTCCTAATGCAAAGAAGGGAGAAGATCAGAGGGAAAATGTCAAGCAAAGGGAGAACCATTGGATAAGAAGCCCAGACTTTTGACAGGAGTGAGTTTGCGGCGGCGACGGGGGACGGGGAAGTTAGAAACGGGGGTTACACCGACCCGCTTAATTTAACGCCACCAAGCTCCTGATTGGACAATTATAAGGTACGGGATTTGAAGGATGTACAGTACATGTACGTAAACACCCCTGAATGGCATACATAGGGGTGGGGGTTATGGATGTCCATGGAAATTTCAGAAGAGCATCATACCTAAATCCGGTATAATACAATACGTATTTCTTATGTACAGTACACCTGGGCGATTGGATTGGATACAACACATCACTGGGCACTAGCAACACTAAACCTTGGAATTTGGAACACATTTACAGAGCTACACCTGCAACCTACACCTGAGGTGCAGGTGGCACCGCAGAAAAGCCAGGCATTCTAGCATTGAAGTTTCCAACAGCTTCTAAATTACACGTAACTGGACTGGTGTACCTGCCCAGTGTGTCCAAGCTGCCAGTGCGTACCTGTCTTCTTGCCTCAGGCGCCTTCCCAGAACCTACCTAAGAGCTGAAGCAGCGATGCACCTGAGCACGTACACGTACCTACCGCTAATGCGCTCCTCCGACAGTTAAAGGTAACTGCAGTCTGCTGCATCTAACTGGAACCTTTGGTCTATTTCGGTCATTTTTGGTCATTGGAATCAAAATTTTCTCCTTTCTCATTGCATCCATTACATCATTCCGTCATCCCGCCAACTATTCACACAGCTATCAGGTATAATCAATTATTAATGGTGAGATCGGTATTATGGACATTATGGACGTTATGGACCGTCGGAATTGACCTATTCGTCCATTATCCCTTAGACGCGTCTTACCTACGTACCCGGTCTCTGATCTGGCAATCTGTTTTGCCTCCCGAGCATCTCTGGACATCTGTACAATCTGTACCATCTGTACTGCCTGTACCTCTCGAAACCCTGCAATGATCCAAGACATGGCCGTTACCTCGATGTGCATCCTCCTTCTCTAACAGGGCATCGTTGATCATAACGTCCTATCGTATACGCAGCATCATTTCAAAACACATACGCACAACTACGCGGTACCTGCCAGTCTGCCAACCTACCCGGTCACCGACCTAGTCAGCTGCGGATATTGCCAAGCTTCATTTTGCTTTTTCCTTCCTCGGGCTTACCAAGCTTACCTATCCAACGGTGCTACTGGGCTACAAGGTATCAGGTATCAGGTATCAACAGACGAGGTAATATACCTAAATGATTGTTGTGTGTTGTGCGTTTGTGTGTTGTTACAGCTAATCTTCAACCCGGTCTCTCCGAGTGCCCGAGGTGGCTGACTTATATCGTGAATTATACATGAAGAAAGGCCCGATGAAATAAGTCACGAGATGAGATCCGGAAGATGCTAGACCTCCAAAGTAAACGAATCGGCGGTAGACGGCTTTCGCCAGTACGCCGATACCAGGGGACTCCTTGGTCTAGATTCAATTTTCGGATATCCAACCGGCTACGGAGCGGCTTCGATTTACCCCATAGGGACTGAAGCGGGCGACTCCCGTAGGAAAGCCCCGTAGGCATTTGGCATATTTGTTCTAGCTCATCCTTCCATCCTTCCAAGTTCTTCGCAAGAGAGATTGAAGGATTTCGAACGAGCAACGGACCAATGCCATCTCAATTTTCATTTAAGTCGTGATGATTGAAATCGCAATGTGTTCCGGTTGGTTCCGAACACAAGCAGAGGAGGAATTGAAGCCGATTGGCTCCTATAGCATAACTTTGATCTTTGTGGTCAGTTCATCAAGGCACTTGTGCTTCCAAAATCCCACGCATTGTTGTGGGTTTCGGGGTGGTTAAGTCAATCAAGCTGCTCTAAATATCATGGAAATCTTGCATATCTAGCGACGGCTTTAGGGTAGCGAGTCGCTATGACTTGCATACGTCTCGGTAGAATAGGCTAAGCGCTCAAATCATGTTTTTGAGGAAGGACGATCATCTTCTAAAACGGAACTACGACTTCGAGAGACGACGGGGACGCACAACCCCTCAATTAGGTTAAGAAGCGTCATAGAATTTCGATACCGCAATAATTCCACGACTACGGCATTGGTATTTGCCTATGTGTACCTGAATAATATCTGTCAGGACCCACCGAGTCACAACGCCTGCGCACAGCATCTCTTATCATTCCGGAACGTTGCAGCACCAAATCCCAAGCGGATGGGGTATAGGTGGCACAACTGACATGCTGTGTGTCGACAGCGACGATGGAGATGGCATCCGACTGCAGTTAGAACAACCTGTGTAGCCTTTTGTTCATCGCTCAAAACACCATCAGCAAAGCAACAGAAGAAACTAACCATGTATCCTGGCTTACATGACACGTTAGCCATCAAGATTGTTCCGTTGGTGTTTACCGTACTTGAGGGTGTTCCGATCAACCAGTAAAGATCCTCGTGGCGCCTAATTTTCGCCTTGGTCAACCATTATCATGAGGGGCGACTTATCCTCCGGCGTCGATAACCCTGCGATTCGACCAAGCAGCCCCGTGGCGCTGGAGGCTTGGTTTTGGAATGAGCTGAAAATGAGGCCAACCAACAGCTTTGGCATATCTTATTAGCGGGACGTATCCGCTCCGTAACAAGATCGCCGCTACGCCAGTAATCAATGGTAAACATTCAACCAACTTCTGCACGACCCTACACGACATCCATATATAGGTACTTATGGGCTTCTTAGGTCGTCGGTTACCAACTCGATTTAGAAGTCAACGAGCACCGCAGATGAAGCGAGCCCATTCATATGCTATAATAAACGCCTCATTGCTTAACACTAAACAGGCTACCTACGTCGCTCAACAACTTGAATCTAGCTACATACCTGTCACTGTGACGGTATATTTTAGGGACTGAAGGTTTCGTCTAATTACACCGCGTAGCTTCGTAAAAGTAGAAACCCTAAGGCGAACTCGGTACGTTTGAATACATTCCCACAACATACCTAGTATATAATGTTATTTTCGATGTCACATCGGGGTCCAATAGCTGTTCTCTAAAACCGGCGTTTAAGCTATGGACAAAATTAGTTTCATGGGTTACTGAACTCTCCTCTCAATTCGTAGTTCGGTCAGCGGTCGGTGACCCAGACACAAGACTCTAGTCATCAAATTGTCGACTCTAAAATCTCGGATCATCGTATACATAATTAAAGGTTCTTATGCGAAGCATGAAGTCCCTGTTAGGACCCTAAGACGGCTTCGAGTTCCCGATCTACAAGCGCTATAATAGCTCGAGTGATCGCTCTACAGGGCGTCATATAAGCCGACAGGGGTGATTTCGTACCTGACTACTCGAATCTAGCACGTTAGTAGCACAACAGATCGCCAGCGACAAAAACCGTTCATAGTATTGCGCTGCAGATCCAAGACACGAAGAAACATTCTTCGTGATATTACGCTTCCAAATCAATTGTTCTGAGACCTAGCTACCACCCTACCGAGCTTCGCACGGCTCTCCGCATGAGCGGATGTAAACGTGAACAAACAGATACGTACCGCGGCGCCATCTTACAAATCGAATGGCCAACCTAGCCACCAAGTACTTCGCAAAATTTGTCGTAAAATAGATCCGTGACGAAGGGTCTTCAGGAACTAGTCAACTGTTTCCTAACTTACGCTGAACGGTTAGTTGAAATTCGCAGGTAACACCTACAAAGGGGTGCCATCATCTCTACAGCAAAGCCAACCGCACCCGATACCTAATTCCGGGGTCCCCAAAAGCCTCGTGTTGCCCTGGTGCTGCGGAAGTTATCATGCAGGGGGCCCCTTTCCGGCGTCTTCGCCATTCCTTCTCATTGGGACGATCCAGAGCTATGCGGTTTGCAAAAGGCATCGAGGCGCAAATAGCATTGAATGCCACGCCTCACTTTTCCGGGGGAGCTAGTTGTGTGGCTCGCCCATGTCGCCCTCGCAATGATTGTCGGCTCACGCCATTACGGCCCGAGTGCTTGGTCCCGATTCCCGTCCCAGGAACTTGGGTTTGATGCCACCACAGCTTACTGCAGCTAGCTCACAACTAGCTGCCGTTGCCCGTTAAGCTAATAAAATCAAGATACAGATCATTGACCGGTTAGCTATGCAGTTTCTATTTAGGACCTCGGATTCTTTCTAACGCTTTAATGTCACTATAAAGACAAAATATTCTGCTAGCAGAATAGAGGGTTCATGATATCAAGGGAACCCATCCTAAGGGATCTACGAGCTAACAATCTCATTTCCGGGCTCTCGCTAAAAGGTCCATGCGCAAATCATGTTCTGTGGCTTTTCATCCTTGAGCCTGGCAGACCACTGAAGATCTCGTTTTAGATAAGTTGACACTAATTGGATGTATAGTATAGCCGATATTCGCCAAATCGCTCCTTTAGCTACCAATCAACTTGTAATATCTACGAGGTACTTTTGGTACTATCGCGTTATATATCCATAGATTGGACAACTCCCTAAAATGGCAGGATATATGACGATTAGCATATCAAAGTATTCCAATGGGCATAGGCCTTTGCCCATAAGCAAAGATAACCTCAGAAGTTGGTAAGATCAGCTGAAAAGCCTTTCTTTTAATGTCAGAAGCAGATATGAGACCGAGAGGGTGTGCATCAAATCGAACATCTAGGCTCCAGTTCTAGCTCGCTCTACAATATTTGTTCGATAGTGTCAAGGGAACCGTAACAAGCTTGCCCCTTGCCATCGAACATTGTTACCAGGCACATCTACATACTGAGCCAATCAGTCTTTGTCCCGGTGTGATACCAACAAGGGGGTATGTTCGACTTCAAAACGTCGACAAGGTCGGCTTTTTCTTCTTTCGCCCGAAACGGCCTCAGCTGCCGGCAACGCGTGGTCTGCGCATATGCCAAACTTCTCGAATTGGATCAGATAACCAGAGCACCGTCACCCCCTTGCCCACGATTGATGCAACATCGTTTCCAATCGATACCTGCTTCTTGAACCTGTGGGATGGGTAAGCGGTGCTCCGGCGGCAAGGGCGGTTCCCGCGATCTGGGTCGATATGCGTTCCCCGACGATCGCGGCATGGGGGTCAAGCTGGGGGTTGGTTGAGCAAACACGTCCGGGGTCGTAGCCCATAGAGACGCGTCGTGAGTGCGCCAGCCCTGCAATTGATACATCAAGTCGCTGCCGTCAGCCGCCACAACACGGGGGTCAGGACCCCTTCTGTTTTCTTCCAAGGGTCCTTCTAGGGGTCCTTCTAAGGGGGGGTATGGAGGGGAAAAGCTACCCTGATAAGGCTGCTGTAACTCCAACAGCGCCGGAAACAGGATCCCTGGGATGCCGGAGAACGGTTCAGTGCGCGCGCACGTACATTTACACTGGCTTGCACGGGCTGTAAACAGTTAGACGGTTCCAAGTTACATCATCCCGTCGTATAGGGGACCGCCGTGGTAATATCCCGCGCTCCCGCCCTGCATATGGATATTCTTTCTCTTTCTTCAAATATACCGGTATACAATACGAAGCAGCGTGCGACCGTTTGATGACCCAGTAACGGGAAGCCCACGAGGTGCGTGACTGTCGCGACCCGTCCTTCCCTGAGATGGGCTTGCGCAGCTAGGACCCCTGCTACATACAGACCTGGTATATACCTACCTGGGCATACACACATACACATGAGTATATACACATACGGTAGACGGTAGTTACCTAGCTTGGCGCCGATATTCGTACTGTTTTCTACATACCTACATACATACACACACTTGCCTATGCTACTGTTGCCTGCCAGTCAATCTGCTTGCTTGCTTGCTTCCATGCTTGCCTGCCTGGAAAAGTTTCCCAGAACGAGATGGATGGCTGTCTGTCCACCGGAGGTGTGGCGTCCGCATATGTCGTGCACCCCAACCACCCTTGTTCCCCGGCGGCAGCATACCTATCCAATTATTGAATTTCTACGAAGCACGAAATTTTTCTCTCGTGCGGATTTGTCTTTTTCCCCATTGTCCGCGGCGAATTTCCCACGCACGGTTTGATGCGGATCTTCCGCGCGTGAGGCTTACAATACACTACTTGCCTTGTCGTGTCCTTTCCTTTTGTAGGCGATTTGCCATGTTCGGACGATCTCCGGCGCGCACATGCCAGGTACGCAAGCCTGGTTTTGAGGGCGGATCGTCGGCGCTCCGCTTGGTTCCAGCGGGCTAGCAGCGCTGGAAACGACGATGCGCGGCGGATGGGTAGGGTTTCGTTGGGGCACGGAAATTTGGGGTGCCCGGATAGGCATGGTAGGTGGGGAGGAGGCAGACGGATTGGACGGCGGCAGGTTACGGTACCGCATGTAATGTACCTGTCTTTCATGCGCCCCGGTCCACCACCCTACCTACCTCCTACCTACATACCTACATGAATGGATGCTGCTAGCAGGCACATCATGCAAGGCTCTGCAAATGGTGAGGCTTGAGTGCTTCACCCTATCCAGACAAAAAGACGCCTTTCCGTTTTGCGTCTTTTCGCCCCCGTGGACTGATTCTGGCAGATGTCAATGCGTGACGAGTCGACGTCCTGCGACGCACTCGCTATTGTCGCTAAACCACATAGAGACGTTGGAACTAGGTGCCGATGCACCGATGCGTGCGGCTACAGGCAGACGGTCTTCTTTCACCAACCTGCTGAGGTCAAGCACGAGCCGGGCTCGCCTCACTCGCGCGCATTGATGCGTCTTGGCGAGCCCGTAGGAATATCCGAATAGGGGCATGCCATGCTATGCCATGGTCGCCGTTTGGGTTATGGGTCCTTGTCACAATTGCTCAACGGCCTGCGCTACGGCATAAGCGGGTTGCTGTCGGAGATACATATGTGAGTGAGAGGTGACGAGTCTGCGAATACCTTCACCGCCCCTTTTTTTTAAGTGCCGATATTGCCATGGGCGGCTATAGTTTGCTATCTGTTGTCGGCGCCGACTTCCGTTCCATGCCGCGACGTGCCGGTGCCGTAGGGGATCTCGAGCGAGATGCGGCATGGTGACTTTACTGATAGAACTTACTGCTTTGGGGAGTATTCTTGTGTGGTAGTGATTGGGTTATCTGATGAGGGTTTGATGGAGGTAGTCGCGGTTCGCTAAGAAGATGGCTGAGATAAGCTGACGGTATTGATTAGGCTGTTCGCTCTCGAGATGAGGGTTGTGTATTGCTATCACCACCTTCCTCGTCTGTACTATGAGTGTGTAGGACAGAAGTCAGCTCGATTATGGGTTGCTGTCTGAGTTCCTTTCGCCATTTCTATATATACAGCAGAGCTGGTCACGCGTGGTGATTATGAGATAAGCTGAATTCGGCACTTGTGCTTCATGATACCTTCATGCCGGCTATATTCAGGTCTATGCAGTTTGTATAGCCGGATAGATGATGTTGGGTGTGACGAGAAGTTTGCTCTGATGACTGGTGAAGAGCAATCATACTCAAGAACCTATCTTGAATCTCAGCATCAAGCTTGGAGGCACGAAGCGATCTCGCTTCGGGATTTCGAACATTACGCAATCACGTCAAGCCATCGCTGATAGACAACCTCGCTGAGACCTACTCGGTGTTGTCGAGGTGCTTGACTATCCATATCAGCATACTCTATGTCGCCGTTATATATTTAAAAAGATACGGCACGTTGGCATGTTGGTATCATGAGTGAGAACTATCTAGGTAGGGACGATGGGATTTAAGAATGATATCTGCGAGAATTCATATGATACCGAGTGGTCTCAGTCAATCGAGTTTAGCTCCTAGAAGACTTGGACGAGTAACCCCTTTTCTTGCCATTCCAGTCTTGTATGTCGTGTGTTACCAAGGTGAGGTCACTACCAGGACTCATCTATGAATAAAATCCATGTCTACATTATAATTGCCAGAATTTGAGGCAGCGGAAAGCTTGAACATTACTCAATAGTCGCACCTGCCTTACTAGATGAGTGTTCGAGCCCTTCTTGGTTCAAGGCAAAAATAAAAAGAATACACCGTACCCCGGACTCGAACCGAGAATCTTCGGCTATTATTGTTAAGCAACAATGATAGAAGGCCGACGAGTTAACCATTTCTCTAGTACGGCTTGAGGATAATCTGAACTATTGACACTTATCAAGGGACAGGGAAAGAGCAGACGTCATGGAAGGCAGTGCCTTTAGACAAACACTTACGACAAACGCCAAGATAAGATGATAATACGCATGTAGGCTTCTTCGATCTATCGAAGCTACATCTTGATTTTTATGACTAATTTACATAATAACTACATAGGTTGCAGCATATAGACCTTTTTATACACCTCTAGATAGTTCATTCCCTTATGATACCATATTAATGATTACCTAATCAGACGAGCATCGTCAGGACATCCGGTGATTGGTTCAGGGTCTAAGGACATTCAGGGTATTCTGGTTACACAAGCATAATCCTCCCTAATCTGACCCGATATAACACCGACGCATTTGCGCCGCTGCACCTGAAAATAGTTGCCCGCAGGCTGCGAGCATTGCGTCGACGGTCGGGCTCGCTGTGCCCCCAGGTCCCAGGAATCGGCCGCATTTCCTAATTTGACCTTTATTCCTTCTTCTTGGACCATCAACATATACGTCTTAATAATGATACAATTGTACTGCCGTTCCTATTTCAGCATCACGCAATTAACATCTAAGTATAGGTAGAGTATTCTTGATCGCACTTAGTCATCATAAAGATGCCGGCCCAAATCACAGACTTCACAGATAGTTTGGTGGTGGAAATTGGTTCTGGGAGTGCTAACGAAAGCATCGTGAAACTAGAGGTTGATGAAGAGAAGTCTAATGATTTTGACAAGACCTCGTGGGGTATCTTTGCTGGGGACATAATATGTTATGGTCCTTGGGATGACGAGAATCTGTTTGCTCGCGTGAGGAATAGCGAAATGAAACGTGACCATAGCATGGGAAGATACAGATGGTACATTAACTACTTATTGAAGATTATAAATAGTGTGGGAAAGGTAACTAGCCCCCACCTCCTTTTCTACTTTTACTAAAATGATCTGATAATACTGACGTATCATATCGATCTAGCCATTAGGTTACTCAAGAAGGCTACGCCAACCATCCTACGAACTGGGTGGCGGCGAACTATCATGCCCTAGCTTGACAGATAGTTCGACAGTTTCGGAATCACCCTTCTGGATAAGTGCAGCCCTCAAAAGACTAGGTCGTTCTAATCCTTCAATGTCTCTAGATGAGGAGGCTAAACGGAGAGATCTTGGAGAAAGCACATATCCTCGGAAGCAGTATCGGATTGAGACCATAGCTTTCAATGGGCTAGGGGCCCGGTTTTGGACATTGCCTAGCCGTCTAGAACATTTGGATTTATCTGATGCCGAGTCTTTAACGGATACGTCATCCGAGGACGACGACGAGGAAGAGGATGACCCTTTTGATATTTTACACCAAGCGATCAGGAAAGCATTTTCACCCAATACGCAACTAGCGGAGAAGATTATAAATTACCTACATCAACTACCACCAGATCGCCGAGCCCAAGTATATGGGTACGGATATCATACTACTTCAGCAGGTGATAGCCACGGACCCGGTCGCCCTCATAATCAGGATTGTGATGGGGATGACTCTAGAAGGAGAAAAAGAAAAAGAACCAATGATCCCTCCCCGAGTAGTTCAGGGAACAATCAAGTTGACGAGGATAATGACCAAGAGAATCAACTGGAAGTAGCCCGACATCCTTCTACAGCACCTCCTGAAAAGAGGTATGCTTGTGCGTATTACAAGTCTGATGGGGGCAAATATAGCCCAAGAGCTGGATCGCGATATAAATCGTGTGCCGGCCCTGGGTGGAAATTACTCAACCACTACAAGTCTGTATCCCCACGTATACATGACCATACGCCTAAGCTAATTCTAGACAAGGCGTCACTTAGAGCGAGTCCATCTTCTACATCAATGTTCTCGATGCGGAGAGATTTTCGAGAAGTCAGATGTGCTCCATAGTCACTTGGCCCGAGACCCAAGATGTAACAGATCAGAAGGTATCGAGCCGGAAGGCATGTCTCAGCAAAGATGGGACGAATTAAGAAAGATATTCAAAAAAACACCCAGACGACAAGATAATCCTTCAGATGAAGAGAAGTGGTTCCTCGCTTGGGACTTCCTATTCCCTCACATGGAAAGACCTCCTACACCTTGTGAGTCGAAGATACTCTTCTTTTATATTAGAACTCACACATATTATAGACATAACAGTCATGATTCTATCATTCTAACTAGAGACATACAGACTATGAGAAAACACCTCTCCATCCTGCATTCACTCGAATGCAGGGAGTCTTCGAGGCTAGCCTAAGCACTATGCCACTGATAGCCCATAATCCTGGTGCACAAGATGAAATTATGAGCTTACTCGCGAATGCTATTGAAGCAGCAACTCAAACAGCTCCCCTAGAGTTAGAAGCATACAACCATAATAACGATCTCCTACCGGCGCCACCACCGATTTTGGACAATCCTCAAATGGGACAAAATAACTACATCGAAGCAAACCCACATGATTTTGGAACTGCATTTGATTGGAATCATATAGACCCAGGTCTTGAAAATGGCTCTATAAGCAATGATCCGTTCGCGGATTACGTATTGGATCTGGATGCATTCGAAGCTGATGTGGACGCGAACGGCGACGCTGAAGGTACATGTAAGTACCCAAGACACTCTACCGATATCATTACACTTTCCGAAAAAGGTATTAACGGTGATATTAGAGAAGTAAAGTCTCTACTTTCGGGTCTCCATCTGGTGATGAGCTTCTGAAGCATGATGTTAGGAACCAACCACATTTTAGGATTTTGATCCACTAGGCCATGACCCGGAAGAACTATATTCCGGGGGCCCTTTGTAAGTAATGGGATAGGGGGCTTGTAGGCTCCTTATACGAGGCCTTGGAAGCCTCTTGTTAAGAATTGATAAAAGGGGTCTTAAATATATAGGTATTTTAGGATAGGTTTGAATAGCCTTATTATATTTTCTTTATATATAAGATAAGGTCTTTTATTTCTTATTATATTTAGATATTTAAATAATAATTAATTTAAATTTATAACCATTTTTTGAAATATTATAAGGAAGATTTTAATAAATCTTTTAATAATTATTTATTCTACTTTATTATTACCTATAAATTAAGACCTTTAAATAATAAATTGTTATACTTTGACTATTCTTTAATTAATAAAGAGAATTAAAACTATAATTATAATATAAATTAAGAATTATTAATAAATTTTAAAAGATTTCTTTATAAAGAAGAAAAAAATAAAAAAATAATAATAAAGAAATAAAAAATAAAAATAAAAATAAAAAATAAAAATAAAGAATCTTAAAATGATAGTAAAATTTAAAAATATAAATCTTTAAAAGGAGAAATTATTTAATTAATTAATGAATTTTTATTATTTAATATTAATTTATTTTAATCCTTTATAATTTTATTAATATAAGAAGGTAATCTTAATAATATCAAAATATCCATTATTAAAAAAACTTAAAACTTAAAAATAGCTTTTTAAAATTTAACCTAATGTCTGAAAGAAACTAAAAAACTTATTAAAATCTTAAAAAGAAGAATAATCTTTAAAGAATATAAACCTAAGGTTTTTAAAAGTTATTTAAAAATTAAAGATTTTAAAGGATTCTTTATTTAAGTTTATATTTTTCTCCTTTTTTATTATAATAATATTATAAAAGAAGAATATAAAATTTTAATTATTATTTGAGATTTTATTAGTAAAGTCTTAAATTGATTTATTCTTATTATAAAAGAATATTTAAATATTAAATCTAATAAAATTAACCTAGAAATTATAAAGATTTTTAAGAGTTATAATATTTTTAAGAAAAAGTTTAAAGGAATGTTTAATAATTTTGATTAAAAAAGAATTATAAAATAATAATTAGGATAATTTAAATAAATTAAATTTGTTATTATTTATGTTATTGATTTTAAGTAATTTGTTGTTAGAATTAATATTGATCTTAATAATCTTTATATATTATTTTATTATAGTCTAAAAGAATATGTTAAAGATAAAATTTATAAATAGGAGAGACCTATTTAATTTAATAAATATATGGAAATGATTATTTTTATTGATAATTGATAGTATAAATATAAATAAGAAAAATATTAAGGAATTTCTTTTATATATATTAATAAATGAAAGGGGGTTAATAAGAAAAGATTTAATATTATTTATAGAAGTTATTTAGGATTTATAGAGTTTGATATTATTAAGATTTTAAAGAAGGATAAATCTAAGATAAAATGTTATAATTATAAGAAATTAGGATATTATAAAAGTAAATATAAATTTTTAAAATAAGAATATAAAAAAAGAGGAATTTTGGAACCTAAATAATAGGCTAATATAGTTTAATTTAATAAGATTATTAATTTTATTAATATATATTTGGATTTTAATTTAAATATTAGATCTTTTTTTATTAAATTAAATAAAGGATAGGTTTTTATTATTTTAATAATTAATATAGAATTTTAAATTTAAAAAGATTATTATTATATTTATCTTATTTAAGAAGAATAGAAAAATTAAATCTATCTTTTATATTTTATATCTATTTTATCTTATTTAGTTAAAAATAATGGGTATATTTATAATTAAGGTAAATATTTTAATTATAATCTTACCTATGTCTAATAGTTAAATGCCTTTAAGGATTGGGATGAAGATATGGTTGGGATATTTAAATATCAGGTTTTATCTATTAAAAGTTACCTAATTTAAGATTATCCTAGATATATTGACAGGTATAAATTATGAAGGCTTAAGGGAGATACTCCTAAATCTACTATTTGTATATTTAATAATTATTAATATGGATGGCCTGTTGGATTAAATTATCTAAAAGGATGGTTTTATAAATATAATTAATGTTCTTATTATTATCCCAATTATTTAAGAGGATGGTTTTATGATTAGTATATTTACCAACTTTATAAGAAATTTAAACCAACCATATATAACAAATTAACTTAAATTAATATTAAAGAATTTTATTTTTGATTAATTTATATAATAAATCTTAAAGAAGAAGATAATATATAATATTAATTAAAAAAAGTTTAAATTAAAATTAATTAAGATATTATTTCCTTTAAAAATAATATTCTTTATATTATTTATTTTTTAAATTTATTAAAATTATTTAAAGAAGATAAGATTAAAAAAATAAATAAATAATATAATTTTGTAGAAGATGGATGGATTTTTATTTTAAATTAAAATATAAAGAAATTTATTAATAAGAATAAAATAATTAAAAGAATTTTTAAATTATTTTACTAAAGATACCTATTTTTATCTTAGATCTTTTATTATTAAAATAATTATATTATTTATTTAAAAGTTAAAATTATTTACCATTTTTTCTTAAGATAAAAGAATTATTTTATAAAAAATATTTATTAAAAAGATTAAATTAGAAATATCTTAATAAAAAATATATTAAAAAAATTAAAATTATATATATTATTTTATACCTTTTTCTAAAAAGATTATAACCTTATTTATATAAATAAAAATAATAAGATTATTATGAAGACTATTATAAGATCCATTATATTCTAAAGATTTGTAAATGGAGAGCCTTATAGAACCTAATAATATTTCTTAAAGAACCATTCTTATCCTTAAAAATAGCAATTAAAGTATTATTACCTATATCCAATATAAATAATCTATTAAATATATTAAAAAGATTTAATCTAAGACCAATATAATAGACAAAAAATGATTAAGTTTACTACCTATAAGGCAATAATAAGTTAAAAAGGATAAGACCTTATACTTAATAATTAATAATAAAGGATTATATATTAAAGTAATAATCTTATTTAAAGGATATAAGATCATGGTGTTTATAGATTTAGGTATTTAGGTTAATTTTGTTTTATTATAAATAGTTAATTTATATAATATATTATAAGATTATAAATAAAAATCTTATTAATTACAGATCATCCATCACAAATTAATCATATATAATAAAAGCCATATATATAAAGAAATTATAATTTTTTTTATTTATTATTTAAGGATATTGTTATAATGTTAAATTTAACATTATTAATACCCTAATATATAATATGGTTTTAAGGAAATTATAGTTAATAATCTATAATCCATAAATTAATTAGAGAATTAATTAAATTTAATAAAATAAGATTAATAAATCAATTTAAGTATATTATTTAGAAAATAATATTAATAATTTTATAAAAATATTATTTATAATTTGTAATAATAAAGAACCTTATAATAATAAAATACCTCTGTCATAAACCAAACAACACCAGGCTATTTCAGAGACCTAAGAAGCGAAGACATCCCAAACCAATTATGGGTAAACCACGGAAAAACCTTGATTTAGTTGATCTGAATGATCTAGATGATTTAGGACCAGATCATCTAAATCATATAAATCAATTAGATTACGATATTTTTAAATATGAAGAATAGGCAGGAAGGATATCTATATAAATATGGTAGGTTCTTATATATTTAGTTATTTATTTAGTTCTTTAGTTATTAATCTAAGTCTATTATTTTAACTGTATCGAATTAATAAAGAGAGGATTCTAAGCCTTTTTTACGAATAGACTACCTTTAATTTGATCTCTACAAATACCATTAACAAACAAGGAAACCCACAAATCATCCCATATACCTAAATACCTAGGTATAGGTTTGTAATAACCTCCTAAATATTAATAATTTTATAAACTTTTTAAAAAATAAATTTAAAAAGTCTAAATTCTTAAATATAATTAATAAGATTACCATATCTTAATTATAAAAAGAAAGCATCTTAAATTTTACTAAATTTATAATATAAATAAAATTAAAATTAAAACTTTTATTAAAAGTATTTAAAAAGATTTTAAATAAGGATATATTAAACCTTCTCAATCCCTTATTAAATATTTTATAATAATAATATTTAAAAAAGATAATAATAAAAAATAATAGATTAATAAAGATAGTAATTTAATATTTTAAAGAATTTATAATTATTATTAAAAATAGATATTCTTTTATCCTTATCTTTATAATAAAAAGTTATATTAATTAAACTTAATAGTTTATAATAATTGATTTATTTAATAATTATTATCTTATATAAATGGCCAAAGGTAAAGAATAAAAAATTACCTTTTATACCATTCATAAATATTATTAATATTAAATAATATCCTAAAGATTAACTAATACCTCTACTAATTTTTAGAATACATTTATAATTATCTTAAGAATTTATTTAAATATATTTATTTTTATTTATTTTAATAATATATTAATATATTCAAAAATATTTAAAGAATATAAAAAATATATTATTCTAATATTAAAAATCTTTAAAAAAGAAGGATTTTTAATTAATATTATTAAAATATAATAATATATTTAAAAATTTAATTTTTTAAAATTTACTATTTCCTTTAAAGAAATTAGAATATAAGAAAACAAGATAGTCATTATCTATAATTAATTTAAACCTAATAGTATTATAAATATTAGATCTTTCTATAAATTTATAAATTGTATTTACCTTATGATTAAAGGTTTTGGAAACATTATTCAATCATTAACCAAATTAATGGATAAATTTAATAAATCTTTTAAATTTATAAAAGAAGTCTAAAAAGCCTTCTTAAAATTTAAAGATAAAATTATTAAAAATCTTATATACAAGCTTCTTATTTTTATAAAGAAGAAACATTTAAAGATTAATTTTTTAAATTTTATATTAAAAAGAGTTTCAAAATAATTAAAATATGATAGGAAATAATATCTTATTATCTATTATTTAAAAATATTGTAAGGAATAAAGTTTAATTATACTATTTATAATAAAGAACTTTTAATTATTATTTAATATTTAAAAAAATGAAAATCTTATTTAAAAAGAAAAAATATATCTATTAATATCTATTTTAATTATAAAAATCTTATAAATTTTATAACTAATAGTATTTTAAATTAATATTATAAAAGATGGTTAATTTTTTTTAATAAATTTAAGATTAATAT